>CM054160.1:48297836-48377836 GCA_028751875.1 Rapana venosa
TTCCATGCAATCAACAGAAGGATGAAAATATTTGTTTTAAAACATTGAACTCATCATGATCTGTACTTCTGCGTGAGTGTGCTTACCTAATGAATGGGGGTATCAACTTTTTGGGGGTTTTTTTGGTGCTAAATCAACAAACACCTCGAATAGAAAACTGCAGGGCTCATGTTATTGTGCAGTATTGGTTTTCAAATCAGCATCTGTGTTGTGATAACTACCTCAATACTAACTTAAATATAAAATGTACTTTACAAATGTTTTCTCATAGTCTAGTAGATGTGTTTGGTTTGCTACAATTTTAAAGTACTTTATTGTTTCTCCCCTTTCTTTATTTTACATAGAAGCTTGGTGCATAGGTAAGCAGCAAAATGCAGGGAACGCTATGTATTATAGAATGTTGAGTGTTGTATTCAAGACCAAAAAAATTGATGACGAAGAAAGACAAAAATATTTGCAAATGTTGTGTTGTAGTATATATATAAACAAAAGGGAGGCATAATTACTTAGGTGTTAAGAATTAAGTCTAATATCCAAGAATGAAAACAAAAAGTCCTTCATTGTAATAGAAGTAACAATAAAGATCGGAACAATGTTCTCCTCGTTTTCGTATACGCATAATCTTGTTTCCAATAAAACAAGCAAAGCAAAAATCAAACAAAACTAAATTTAATCTGCAACTGAAAATGGTTTACGTATACTGAAAACGCATGAATATGTATCGAATGGTGATTACTGTGTGTTATGTACTGCGTTATGTCGTGATGCTTTCCCACATCTCCTTTGCATTGTACTGTGGCCCAAAGCTGATGTGCAATTAAACCATTTCAGAGTTCAGAGTTCGGAGTTCAGAGTTCTCTCTTTCTCTCTCTCTCTCTCTCTCTCTCTCTCTCTCTCTCTCTCTCTCTCTCTCTCTCTCTCTCTCTCTCTCTCTCTCTCTCTCTCTCTCTCTCTCTCTCTCTCTCTCTTCCTCTCTCTCTCTATCTCTCTCTCTCTCTCTCTCTCTCTCTCTCTCTCTCTCTCACACATATTCACTCACAGAAAAAAATATTAGAATCAAGATTATTACAAAAGTTAGCTTTATTAGTCAATACATAATATAAATATGACAGTATTTATTTCAGCAAACAAAACAGAATAGCTTTGCGTGCAATCTAAATGTAAAAAAATAAAACAGAGAAAAATAAAAGCAATATGACATCATACAGACATACTGAGGAAACTGTTTCCTACAAGTACTGTATGACAACAGATTTTACGGTTTAGTAAAACTGAACCATATCAAATCAACAATTATAATGATAACAATCATCTGTAAGATGTATACTGCGTACTTGTAAACATATAAAATACAAGATATAATTATGTAAACACACACACACATAATGTATACACAGTATAAACACACACACACACACACACACACACACACACACACACACACACACACACACACACACATATACATTACAACTCATAGAACATTATAAAAAAAAAAAGCACCAGCACAATAACCCAGTGAACACATGTATACATGTGGTTGAATTCCACACACCTAGACATTTTTTACATTGTTTACAATACACTGGAATGTGTTGCACAAAATGAAAAAAAAAACACTTCTGCATCCCCACAATCAGAATGCGGCTACCTTAACGGTGGGAAAAATGGTCACAATGTCATGTAGTAATACGTATACATACGCAAAATCTCACCATTGGTTAATCGCAGAGCTCTAGCCAAAGAATGAAAAAATGAACCAAATGAAATTGTTAAAACCCTGTACATGAGATTTTCATGTACTTGCACAACTTGCCACAAGTCACACAATATTGCTACATGACTACGGCACAAACTTGTGATACTTCTTAACAAAAACATTTTGGAAACAACCACTCATGATTTAGAGCAATAACTGCTCTTGGCAGTACTTACTGAATCTACACAGATGCCCAGTGTGGTATTGCGCTGCATTGTAAGTACTGTGCTGTATTGTATAATACTTTCACTCACATCAGATTTCTCTGCGTCTTTGCCAGGAACAACTCTCTTGTTGCTGTGGCTTCTCTTACAATTATATGAGCACACGTGCATATTGAATGCATGTTGCACACGAGTTCTCAGTTATGATTAAATAAACTCATCCAAAAGACTTCTTAGCACCCAGACATCCACTCAAGATCTAGTGGATGAGGGAAAAGTTGGGGTTCAAACTAGGATCAAACCCACACTTCTCGCTCTAGTATAAGCAAGTGCGCTACCTCTAGTAATCAGCAATTCCATCAATCGAGCACATAACTCTCTCTCTCTCTAGCTCTCTGTCTCTCTCTCTCTAGCTCTCTCTCTCTCTTCTCTCTCTCTCTCTCTCTCTCTCTCTCTCTCTCTCTCTCTCTCTCTCTCTCTCTCTCTCTCTCTCTCTCTCTCTCTCTCTCTCAGGCAAACAGACTTGTGCAGTGGTACATGTATGTAAGCGAGATGTAATAAAGAAAAATTGAAGACTATCAATCACATTACACAAATCTGAAATTGTTATTCCCCTTTGTCTACAGGGCTGTCATATTGAATGGACATTAAAACTGCATTAGTCATTTAGTGTCTCCATCTCCCTCTCTAAATGTTTTTTACTGCACAATTCATGGGTGTGTCTGAAAAATTACAGACACTGCAATGTTCACAAGGGGAAGGAAGGAACCTGGGTCCCTCCACCACAAAAATCTATACAACATCATGAGCGTGGCTCGAAAATGACACGCTATGTAAAGTATGTTTACATGTTGAGACGAAGATGTCATGTCAGCAGATGCAAGATGTCGCAGGACACCAGTTAAGACTCCCTGTGCACAAGTGCGTAGTTGAAACTGGTTAAATTATCAGTGCACTGTTTCAGCATGTTGATTATTTGATCATACATTACAACTTATACAACAAGCACCACTGACCTAACACAGGTATTTCAATCTCTATTATGATTTATACTCATAATACTGATCAGACATTCATACCAAAAAAACAACAAAAAATTTCCAAAGTAAAGTCGGCTTCTGGTTTGTGAAGTGTCTATACATGTATAGATAGATAAGTCATTCAGGTAGAAACTGAATAATTTTCATTAATTACCAAAAATACCAGTAGCATCAGAAATTATTTTTTTTATATGATACTCTAAATAAAAACGGAATCATTTTTAAAGATCCCCAAGTTCTTCCTTAACTCCTAAACTGCAACTTTTCCTGAAGACCTGTGCACTGTTTACAGAGAGACAAAATATTATACAGTTAAAGTTCTGTGCACTGGTTATGTAAGGCTGGAGTTGCTCAAATACATTATGTAATCATTATACATTCCAAATTTGTTTTAAATCCCTGTTCTATTGTGTACAGTCTGACTGAGGGATGCAATCACCCCAGATACTTTGTAAAAGGTCACCTAGGTAATGGTGAGAGTTAATTTTGTGCTAGTGGTATATACACCTAAAAGTAACTAGTGAAATTAACAGACACCCTGACACGAGAAGTGTCTATTCAGCAGCACATGTGGAATTTCCTACTTCACTTGCCAACAAGTTTTGTGCTCATTTGTGGGGACACTTAAATATAATATGTTTGAGTGTGGAAGGGAAAAGAACTGTTCGTATTATTTATGTTTGTGTGTGCACGTGCGGGTGGGTGGGTGTGCATGTGCATGCATGCCGATATTTCTATCTCCCCCTCCTCCTCCCATGCAAGCAATGATCAATATCCACACAGTTACATATTATACCTCCCTCATAATTATTGGTTCTGTCATCTCCATCTCAACATCTTTCTAAGAAGTTATAGTGCTACCCGGACGACATTCAACAGAATGCTCATTGCAACGTTTACACTTTCCTCTTTCTGATGATGTAAAGTGACTAAATCAGTCAATGGGTGTAAAATGAAATCGTCAAGTGCAAAAATAGCAAGTTGGCAGGAAAAGTAAGCACCTGCGGACCACACAGCAGTGAGGAAGTGACATTGCTATGACACATTTGTCAGGAAAGAATTAAAATGATAACGAACAATACAAGGAAGGTGGAAGGATGGTTAAGACGTTCACCTGCCAAACATGTAATCCATGAGGTTCTGGGTTAAATTCCCAGCCTTGCCCTTTCTTCCCACTTTGACAAGAAGATTGAACTGAATGTCAAACTCCTTCAAAGGAGAGTATAAACTGAAGCCCCATGATGTGCAAACCCATGCACAACATCTTGCACGTACATTAAAAACCCATTTCACCTTTTGGACAAGTAGGCCAGTTCATGCCGATAGGAATGGATGACTTTTTTTTTTAAACACATGCACGCATGCCGTGTTTACTTTTAGACACCATCCCTGAAGTCAAAATGTGATGACATAAACAGTGGGGAAATAAATGGTTGCATATATTATACACAAAAATGTCATCATTGCCGTATTGGCAAACCTCGGAGCTCTAGCCAAGAAACAAACAAAAATAACCAACAACATTATCACCACTGTCTTCACAAAGTCATCTCAACTCAAGGTGTCTCAGAAAAGTACATGACTGACAAGAAAATCAGTTCACAACAAAAGCCTAACATAACACTGAGACGTGAATCCATGACTGACACAGACCCGCCATGTCTGCAACAAGCATGACCTTCCAACCACAAAGAACACTGGACCGCATGTATGAGGTTTCAAGTACTTTGAAAAACTTGGAATAACCAGACAGCTTTGGAGTGCTCAGACAATTCAAGTTTTCTCTATATCACAGATTTTGTGAGTGTGTTATCAAGACTCGTTAGTTTAATTAATACACCACTGACTGAAACAAGCACAGCAGCTCAGAACACAAATCATTAAGTTTGATTAAGTCATGACTTACACCTGAGACAAAAAGATAACAGCATTATACACACACACACACACTACAAATTATACTTTACAAAACAAAGACAAACAAGCAATCTCAAAGTTTAAAACTCGCACTCACTACAAATTGTACTTTTAAAAACAAATTAAAACCAACAAACTCCACGTCTAAAACCGCCTTCACACAAAAAAGCATCACTCACTTATTCAGCTCTATCACTTTCCGAAGGAAATCCCCCTCTTGCACAAAATCGGCGATGAGCACCATGCCCTGACAGCCCTTCACGCCCTGCCGCCTCATCCAGTCAGGCAGGCGGTGGTTGATCTTCTTGGCACACTCCAGGTAGAGACTGCTGTCCATCTTCTGCATGATGTCCCCGGTCCCCGGCGTCAACAGGGCCTGACTCACGTGAAAGACGTCCTCACAGCGCCCCTGGGCCGCCGCTTCTTGGTGCGACAGGCACTTGTCCACGTTCATGGTGTTCGACCACACCGAACAGATACTGTGCGGGGGCCAGAGGTCAGGGAACTCCATCACAGAACTGTGTCCGTAAAAGATCACCACGCGCGTGTTTTTCTCCACCAGGGAATTCAGCGTGAGGGACTGCGGCGAAGAATACGGGGAAAGCATCCCGTCGAAGACGCACATCAGGTAGGTGATGAGTTGGATATGATGCTCCAGCTCCATGCTGTAGAAGTGGTTGAAATCCAAAAGCACCACCTCTTTCTTGTGCTGTCTGAGGAAGGCCTTCACCTCCTCCACACACGCCGCCACTGTGGGCCCGTACAGGGCGTGGACCAGACGCAGTTCCTCCCCTTGCTGGCGGTGGGCCACCCTCAGGTCCAGGTACCGCACCCCTGCCTGCAGCTGTTGCCCAACAGAGAGGGTCTGGCAGCGGCTCCAGCTGTGGATGATGGTCTTGGCCATGGGCAAGGCAGACAGGGTCCTCACTGCCTGGTCTGCATCAGGTCCTACCTCCCACTCCTTCTTCAGCTGGTCAGTTCCGGAGTTGTGTGACCCTGTGAACATGAAATGGGACAATATACATAATTATATACTGTATATTTATATAATATAACATGAAAAAAATTATATCATACATAATAATAATAATGTATGGAATTTATATAGCGCTGAATCTTGTAAAGCAACAAATCAAAGCGCTCAGATTTTATTTCATACCACTTTAAGTCATGGCAGATTTCTCTCCGTGAAATTCGGGCTGCTCTCCCCGGGGAGAGCGGGAGAACGAGAACATAACACACACTAACACTAACACACACACACACACACACACACACACATGGTTACAGTGATGTGCATTACGCTTGTGATCTGCTGACCTGGAAGAGGATTTTTCCTCTGGAGTTGACATCACTCATCAGTACCAACTCCACTCCCACCAAAAGTCCTTCGGATGAGACTATAAACCGAGATCCCATGTGTGAACGCACGCAGAACAACTTGCGCACACGTTAAAACCCATCCTGCTCTTTGGAAGAGTAAGTCATTGTGTGCCGGTGGGAACAGACAACAAACTTCACAAAACTGCATACACACAGGGACTAGATCAGTGGATGTTAAAAAAAAGCACATAAACTGTGCTTATTCCATTTTTCTCAAATGAATAGATGTAGATATATATATATAAAATAAAATAATTTTTAAACACACACGCATGCACGCAAGCATGCACGCACACATGCCAACGCAAGCACACCGCACATGTACATACACAGAGTCACACCAAAACACACTACGCACACACAGTCACAGTCACACACACAGAGTTTTTCTCTCTCTCTCTCTCTCTCTCTCTCTTTCTCTCTCTTCTCTCTCTCTCTCTCTCTCTCCTCTCTCTCTCCTCCTCTCTCGGGGGGCGTGAACTGATCTTGGGATCGTGTAGGTCGCAGATAAAAACATCGCAGCAAGATAATTGTCGATTGCCAGTGACAGTGACAGTACTTCTCTTTGAAGTTTGGCTAGCAGGTAGATAAGGTGCCATGCCTTCTGGACCTTTGGTGTTTCGAGCCAGGTGTGGTTGCTTCGAGCCTGTACATCTGGCTTTTATGTTGAAAAGAGCCAGGGACAAAGCCGCCATGCACTTTGCCACTGACACTGCGCCGCCGTGTTGATGGTGTTACCCTAGGCCTGCTCCTCACCCTGATGTTTTGTGGGGGGAAATTGCTTTTACGATGTGGCGATGTTGAGCAGAACCCAGGGCTGTACACCCAAAGCCAGAATCTCTGAGGCAGACACGACTGACCAGTGGCGGACGGCGAGCTAGTGCGGACAAAACGGGTCTTCTCAGGACAGTGGCAGATGTCTCCTCCTTCTCCTGATGGAAAACGCTGTGGAGATTAGAAACTATACTGGAAGACTTCAAAAATGACATGAACTGTAGAATGGAAAAGATGGAAACAAGTATGAATGGTTTTATTGAACAGATTTCTGTGCTACAGAGGGAGGTGGTGGGTGTGAGAGAGGAGGTGAGTGATTTGAGACACAAAAACCAGGAACTGACAAAGACCAACACTGACCTTATGAACAGGATTGATGCCCTGAACAAAAGACAGATGACTTGGGAGGGCAGTCTAACGCAACAACTTGATCTTCCATGGCAAAAGAAAAACCCTAACGAGACAAATGATAATGTGAAGGCATGATCAGAGACTTGTTGACTGAACACACTGGAAATGGCACGAGACATAGAGTTTGACAGAGTCCACCGTCTAAGTGGAAAACCGGGACTCCCGATTATAGCACGTTGCTGCTTCTATAAGGACAAAGTCAAAATACTTAAAGAAAAAAGAAAGTTAAAAGGCAGCGATGTGTTTATTGGCGAAGACTTCTCCACTCCGTCCGCGAAATAAGACGGAAACTGACTCCTCATCTGAAAGAAGCACGCAACAGCGGTAAAAAAATGCTTCATGGTGTTTGACCACCTTGTCATTGACGGAACCCGACACTATCTCGACAGAAATGACAGACTTACTGACAAAAAATAGGAAATTGGCCGGCCTAGCGATCTGCACCAATTTTATTTGGGTAGTAAAAATGTTTGACACCCACAGAAAAGCCACGTGACTGTGACATTCACGCACGTGAAAGTGTTGACAGGAACATTGCGGGTGAATTGTTTATGTTGTCTGATGAGCACGTGGAGGTTGAAGGAATGATTGACAGCCAGGGGGATGAAAGCGTGTTGTTGATGAATAAAAGTGCAAAACTTGATGATTGTGTACAAGATGATGAGAAATGTGGGGTCATGTGTAAATAATCATCTAAAATGTGTAAATAAACGACCTTTTTCTTTTCTTTCATGGAATATTAAGGGTCTGCTTTCAAAATTCAAAGATTATGATTTCGTTTCGTATGTGTGCAACTTTGATTTTATTTGTTTGGTTGAGACATTTGTGGAATATTGTGAAGCCGAATTATTTACTGGCTTTACAGTTGTTTGTAAACCTGCAACTAAGTTTACTAAACAAGGAAGGCGTTCAGTGTGGTTTGGTTTGTTTGATAAAAGATGAGTTCATGCCATTTGTAAAATGATTGAAGTGACATATGTTAATTTTTGTGTATTTCTTATTGATAAACAACTGTTTGGTACTTTGAAAGATGTGCTTTATATGTGTGTTACATTCCCCCAGGGGATCTCCGTTTTACGTTCATTTGATATCGACAATGGGATACAGTTACTGGAAGAATGTATGATTGATTGTTTACTGAAGTATGATGCTTATGTCATACTGTGTGGAGATTTGAATTGTAGAACGGCTAAATTGGTCAAAATCACATGGGAATTCTGTTCTTGACATGCAATGCGAAAGTCAGGCACTCAGTGCTGTTCGCTGTTCACAAGATTCTAAGTTAAATAATTATGGAAACTGTTATTGAATATGTGTACAACTTTAAGTCTGAGTATTTTAAATGGTGTATGTACGGCGACCGTGAGGGTTGCTATACATACTATCAGACTCTGGAAGTAGTGTAAATGATTATTTTTTTATTTTCTGATGAATTGTTTTCTACTGTGTGTGACACCTGTGAATTGCTCATATCTGAACGAATAGACTCTGATCACATGCCTCTTACGCTTAATGTGAACTTTCCAAGCAATAACTTCTGTAATACTCGTGAATTAGTCAGTACACAAACATTCAAGAAAATGGTATGGAATAATGAGCATGCTACTGTCTTTAAAGATACTCTATGTTCAGATATAGTTCACGAAAAAATTAATACAGCAATTGATTTGATTGACTTTGACTTTAAATGCTGCTTTAGATATGTTTAATGAATCTATAAAAGAGTGTGCGAGTGTATGACGAAATGTGTGTCTGTAAATAACCATAAAGTCAGGTGGTTGGTTTTGACAATGAATGTTTTAACAACAGAAGACATGTGAGAGATTATTGAAAAAATATCGACGTACTTTGGACGTACAAGTTCGTAATGAATATACAAGAGTTAGACGGGAATATAAATATCTGTTGAAAAGAAAAGAGAAAGAGTTTAATGCTCAATTGTTAGATAAACTTGTAAACTCTATACATGATCAAAAGAGTATTTTGGGATACTATTCACAAGGCTTCTATTAAAAGAATTTGCCTAAAAATAACATCAGTCTTGACAGTGGTTTCAGCATTTTAAATCATTGCTAGACAAGGAAGTAAGCAATGAAAATGTAATTGAGGATACACGTATTGAAAGTAACAGTTGTTTTAATCGTCCAATATCTAGAGAGGAAGTACTGTTCGCAGTAAGAAAACTGAAAGACCGCAAGGCTTCTGGGCCTGATGGCATTGTTGGTGAAGTGTATAAAAACTACAATGAACAGGTTTTGCGGTTTTTCACAAAGCTTTTTAATGTTTTGTTTGACAATGGGTTATTTCCAGAAGCATGGACAGAATCAGTTGTGTTACCACTTTATAAAAAGGTGATACTAATAATCCTAATAGCTATAGGGGTATTTCCCTTAGCAATGTCAGTAGTAAATTGTTCAGCACAATTATTAATCGTAGAATACAAGAGTGGGTAAAAGAAAATGATATTACAGGTGATTTTTCAAGCTGGATTTAAAAAAGGATATCAACAATAGATCATATGTTTACATTGTTAGCCCTAGTGCAGAAACAATTTTCCCTTAACCGTAAATTATATATGGCTTTTATTGATTTTGAGAAAGCCTTTGATTCTATAAATAGAAGTTTGCTGTGGCCTATTTTATCTAAGAATGGTATAAATGGTAAATTACATTAATGTATTAAAGCCATGTATGAGCATGTAAAATGTAGAGTTAGGTGTGGTGCCGCTCTGACCGATGTTATTAACTGCACGGCAGGGGTGAAGCAGGGGGATGTATGCAGTCCAGTTTTGTTTTCTCTTTTTATAAAAGAAACTGGCAATAGAAATAATTGATAAGGAAGACACGGTGCCACTATTCCTTGCAGTGATTTGAACTGTTTATTCTGTTACTTGCAGATGACATTATTTTATTGTCAGAGACTGCTATAGGCTTGCAGATTCAGTTGAATAATTTACAGCATGCTGCTGCCTCGCTCCAGTTGAAAGTTAACCTGAAGAAAAGCAACATCATTGTGTTTAGGAAAGGCGGTTTTTTGAGTGCTAGGGAGAGGTGGGTTTATGATAATAATGTAATGCCTGTTGTTAATGCATACAAGTATTTGGGAGTATTTTTTACAAATCGCCTTAGTTTTGTCTCAGCGTGTAAGGATCTGGCTAGCAGAGCAAAAAATGCTTTATTTTGTGTAATGAAAAGACTGTCCACACTTAACAACTCGTCAATAAAACTGTTTCTGAAGGTATTTGACTCTCAAATACAGCATGTTGCACAGTACGGTTCCGAGTTGTGGGGATTGAATAAAGCTGCAATCGCCTGTGAATCTGTACATTTATTGCTCTGAAAAAGTTTTTGGGGGTTGACATGCGTACACCCAACGACCTTGTATATGGTGAAACCAATAGATTTCCATATACATTAACTCAGCTGTTCAATGTATACGCTATTGGCTCAAATTTTGGAAATGGGGGAATCAAGATTACCTTTCAAAGTGTATAAAATGTTATTCGAGTTAGATAGTAAGGGTAAGAAAAATTGGGTGACTGATGTACGTATTTGTTTGCATGAATATGGCTTTGGTGATGTGTGGATGAATCAAGGTGTGGGAAGTGTAAAGGCATTTTTAAGAATTTTTCGTCAACGTTTAGTTGACTGCAGATGGCAGAAGTGGAGTGAACATGTTCAAAATAGCATGAGGTTTGATTTGTATAGATTATTTTGTAGTTCACATGAGATGAAGTTGTATTTGATTTCAGATATGGACAGGCATTTGAAAATAGTGACCACAAGGTTTAGGTTGGGTATTTCAAGTTTAGCCACTCATCACTTTCGATAGAGAGATTGTAATGACATTCATTTGATATGTCCTCTTTGTAAAGTGATAAAGATGATGAGGTACGTTTAGTTCTGTGCTGTCCATTTCTTAAGGAGCTCAGAGATAAGTTTATTTCACCTAAATATTTTCGACAGCCTTGCACGTTAAAATTAATTTTGCTGATGTCCTCTACAAGACATAACGATATTTGGAACCTGTCTCACTTCCTTCACAAAGCCTTCAAGCTGAGAGAAATTGCATCATCATAGTTCATTATTATGACTCTCATATTGTTGATATTATGTTTGTTTGTAATATTTCTGATGATTTGGGTGTTGTTTTTTTTTTGTTCACTTCCCCTTCATTATGGGCTATGGCCTAATGAATAAACATCCGAATCCGAATCCGAATCTCTCTCTCTCTCTCTCTCTCTCTCTCTCTCTCTCTCTCTCTCTCTCTCTCTCTCTCTCTCTCACGCACCACACACACACCAGTTTCCGTTAAGCATTGCGTTCATAGGGGGAAAAAAACTATTTCCTGATCCAGCTTCACAAATGAGGAAAAAGTGTGACATTATAAGTTAACGTAAGCATGGACCGTGCATCTTGCAAGCCAGCTTAACTGAGCTCAAAGATACAGCAAGTGAATTTTCCTGATGAAATATGTTTAGATGTTGACAACTCAAAGACAAGGAAACTGGACTTTTGTTTAATGCCTTTATAAGTTCAACTATCTTAGAAGTATTTTTTTCAAAGCTTGAAGTTCTAGGCGCAGGTCAGGTCAGAGACTCCCTCTGCTACTGGTAACCATGTAACCCAGTACCACCTGCCACATGTGGGGAGTAAACCCAACCAAAAAATCCGACCTGGAGAGGGATGGGCTCCGCCAGGTTTGATTTGCCCAAGATACACCAATGACAAAGACAGCCAGAATCTCCATACCGGATCGGTCGTCGCCCGGGTTACCAAGGACCGCGCCTTCTGTTGCTCATCAGGACAGATGTCGAAAGTATGCTACTGATGTAAAACGCAGCAAAATTCGTGCCAGAAACAAACACCATCATTGGCACGTGGAATGTACGGACACTAAGAGCTGCAGGCAAAGTGGAAGAACTGACACATGAGATGTCCAGATATCAATGGCACATCCTTGGGCTCTGCGAAGTCAGGTGGAAAAAAAATGGGGGAAACAACGACCAGGGGAAAACCACAAATTATACTACAGTGGAAAACAGGATAAACATGAACACGGCGTGGGGTTTCTCGTTCAAAAGACACCGTGAACACCGTCATGAGCTGTCAGCCTGTGTCCAGCAGACTTATTACCATCCGCCTGAGAGCAACCCCTTTAACATAACTATAGTACAGGCATACGCCCTACATCAGACTACACAGATGAAGCCGTAGAAGAATTTATGACCAGCTACAAGGGTTCTGAATCAAACACCCAAGAAAGACATCCTCGTTGGGGCAAGGCGACTGGAACGCCAAGGTAGGAGAAGATGCATGGAAAGATGGGAGGGTGTTTGTGGGCCACATTGTAAAAACCCAATCAAATGAAAGAGGTTTTGGGGGTCCCTGGGAGTTTGCCAGTAACAACCACCTCCAGCTAGTGAATACACTTGGCCCACCACAAGAAATCCAGAAAAGGGGACCATGGTAGCCCAAATGGAGAACACCAAAACCAAATAGATTACATCATGGTGAAAAGACGGTTTCAGTCTAGCGTTAACATCGCACAGACACGAAGTTTTCCAGGAGCAGACATAGGGAGTGAATCATGATCTTGTGATGATGACTTTCCGACTACGTCTAAAGAAAAATCCAAAAGCGGAAAACATCCGGACAAATTTGACCCGAGAAGTTTGAAGGACCAGAGGTATTAAAATTTTTTAAAGCAAGGAAGGTGGAAGTTTTTGCAGCACTCACTGTGATAGACTCAAAACATAGATACACTGGACGATTAGTTTCAATACAGCAGTGACTGAAAGCGCAAACGAGCTTCTTGGCAAACGCCCGACCAGTCAAAAAAATGGGTCACACCTAAAACATCCTAAAAACTATGCGACAAGCGTAGAGAGCTGAAGAAAAAGAAAAATGAAACAAAAGAAAGAGCAGACAATATAGGGCAGTCAACAAAAGAATCAGGAAGTCCATGACGGAGGCAAAGAGAATTGGATCGGTGAACAGTGCCAAGACATTGAAGAGAACATCAAGAAAAACAATAGCAAGAAGCATATCAGCTGGTGAAAGACCTGACTAGCACGAAACAGAGAAAGGTTTAACAATCCAAGACAAAAATGGGAAGTGCTCACTGACGACCAGGATTTCTGAACCGATGGACAGAATACTGCTCCGACCTGTATAACTATAGAACCGCAGGAGATCCAGAAGTCCTTAATGTACCGAAAGCAAAGACACAGACAGTCACCTATCCTCCGGAAGAAGTGGGAAACAGCAGTCAGATCGCTGAAAAAGGGGGAAGTCAGCAGGGGCTGACAACATTCCAGCTGAGTTGGTCAAGCTGGGGGGGAAGCCATGATCAGCGCCCTACTAAGAATCGAAAACAAGATCTGGCAGACAGGAAAATGGCCAACACCAGGACACGTCACTCATCATCACCCTCCCCAAGAAGGAAATTACAAACAATGCCATAATTACCGCACAATCAGCTCATATGTCACCCAGCAAGGTCTGCTGCAGATAATATTGAATAGACTGAAGCCACAAGCAGAGCCATCATTTCTGAGGGAAAAAGCAGGTTTTAGAGCAGGGCGCAGCACAACAGAAAGATATTCAACCTCAGAATACTATGTGAGCGGTACCTTAACATCAACAAGACCTTTACCCCCGTATTTATCGATTTTAAGAAGGCATTTGACAGGGTGTGGCATGCAGCTTTGTGGGCAAAACCATGAATTTGTACAGCATCAATGCAAACTGATCAGAGTCATCAACAGCTGTACAGCGAGGGCCACCAGTGCAGTGTACTACAACAACAACATTGGAGAATGGTTTCGAGCAACAGTTGGAGTAAGGCAGGGCTGTCTACTCTCACCCCCTCTTTTCAACATCTTCTTGAGGAATCATGGTGATGCACTGGAACATCAGAAGGATCAGTCAGCATTGGTGGCAGAAACGATCACAAACCTCCCCTTCGCAGATGAATTGATGGAATAGCAGGATCAGAAAAAAAAGCTTGCCCGCCTAACAGAACACTTGGATAAGGCCTCCAAACATACGGCAATGGAAATCAGTGCAGAGAAGACCAAAATGATGACTAATAACACCAACGGCATTAGCACTGATATCAGGGTTAATGACCAGAAGCTGGAAACAGTTCCAAAGCTTTAAGTAAACCCGGGAGCCATTGTATCCGACCAGGGATCCAAGCCAGAAGTAGTATTTCAGGACTGCACAGACAATAACAGCTTTGTTTAAAAACTAAAAACCCATCTGGAGAGACAAGAATATCTCACTTATCTCCAAGATCAGACTAATGCGCTCCTTGTCATATCCATAAATTTCTGTTGCCTGTGAATCATGGACCCTGACTGCAGATTTGGAGAGAAGAGTACAGGCAGTGGAGATGAGATGCTTTCGGAGACTCCTTGGCATCTCCTACAAAGACCACATAAGCAACGAAAGCGTGCATAAACAGAATCCCGCAAACCATTGGACCCATGAGAACCTTCTAACGATCGTGAAAAAGCGTAAACTTAAATGGTATGGACATGTCACAAGATCCCAAGGAATTACAAAGACAGTTTTGCAAGGCACTGTCCAAGGAGGAAGAAGAAGAGGCAGACCAAGGAAGAGCTGGGAGGATAACATCAGTGAATGGACAGGCCTAGAACTCAACAAAACCCATGGTGCTCACCGGGGCGGCTTTTTACAAGTACTTCAGCTACCTGTACACCTATGCCTTGCCGGGCAACATGAAGTCCTGGTTGGATGAGCACATGAACTGTGAGGACATTGCCATGAACTTCCTCATCTCCAATGTCACCAGACATGCTCCTATCAAGGTGGCGCCTGGCAAGAAGTTCAAGTGCCCGCAGTGCACCAACACAGAGATGCTGTCTGCTGACGTCAAGCACATGGTGGAGAGGTCAGAGTGCATCAACCAGGTCACCGCCATTTTCAGCGCATGCCGACTGCGCACCATCGAGTTCCGCGCAAGGACCGTGCTCTACAAAGGAAACTTTTCCCTCTGTGCTGAAAAATTCAACGGATATCGGAAGCTTGTAGTTGAAGCCTCACTGTGCAAATAGATCATGACTATGTTGATTTATGACACACCGTCAGACTAACAGCTGAACTGCCATGACCTGTGCTTGATGTATATGGGCGAGTTTGTGTAGGCACTGTGCATTTTGAAAGTGAGTTACACTACACTTGGGCATTTGTGATCTCTTGCTATGCTATCAGCATTATGTGTTTGTGTATGGGTGCCAAGTGAAGTGGCAATGATTCATAAGTTCCAGAAGATTTTGTATAGTGTTGGATGAATAATCCATTAACCTGTTCTATAGAAGTGGCGAGTGAGATAGCACTTGTGATGGAAAAAGTCCTTGGATGAGACTTTAAACCGCGGCCCCGTGTGCGACCCATGCAGACATCTTGTGCACACGTTAACTCCTGTTCCGCTGTTTGAAAGAGTAGGCCATTGTGTGCGGTGGGAACAGATGACAATATTTTACAAAACGCAGTACACACGCCCCCCAAAAAGTCTCATCTGAGCGCATTGATTTGTGCTTTACAAGCTTCAGCGCTATATAAAATTCCATACCTTATTATTGATTATTATTATTATATTAGTATTTTATTTTATTATTATTATTATTATTATTATTATTATTAATTAACTCGCGCTACCAACGCTTACGCACACATATCACGTCTGTGTAACGTCACGCTTTGTCTGTTGAGGTTTCAGAGGCCTATCCAAGGCTTACGAAATCATAGTAATCACGTCAGTGTAACGTCAACGCTTGTCTGTACGCACATGATAGTATCACGTCAGTGTAAACGTCCACGTTTGGTCGCACACGGTCAATGAGGCAGCGGTATACTCGTATATCAACCTGGGTGGTTTTTTCCTATGTAGTTTCCTTCTTTCTTTTTTTCTTTATCTCTTTCATTCTTCTTTCTTTCTTTCTTTCTTTCTTATTTCTTTCATTTATTTGAATTGTTTTGTGTGTTTCTGTGTTTTGTTTTATTATCCTCTTTTGGGGTGTGTGATGGGTGTAGTGAGGTAGAGATGTGGGAGAAGAAAGAAGGAGAGGAAGATGGGGGGGGAGGGGAGGGGGGGGGGGGTCGTTCATGTGACATTAAAAGGAGGGTTGAGAGTGAGGCTGAGGAAACGCGGGAAAGGTAGGGGATGGGGATGGGCGTATTTTGGTGGGGGGAAAGAGGAGATGGGAGGGAGAGGAAGGGAGGAGGAGAAGGGAAGAGTGAAAAGGGAGAAGGTAAGTAGGGGCGAGCTAGAAGAGGGACAGAGACCGGAGAGACTAGAGGAGAGACAGAGAAAGACAGAGAGAGAGACACACAGATACACAGATAAAGAGAGAGACAGAGAGAGAGACAGAGAGAGACTGAGAGAGAGGAGAGAGCCAGAGAAAGACACAGCGAGAGAGAAGAGAGAGAGACAGAGAGACAGAGAGAGAGAGACACAGAGAGAGGACACAGAGGAGACACAGAGAGAGAGAGAAGAGAGAGAGTATGGAATGGCATCTTTTGAGGGTAACAGCATTAAGCTTGCCCATACATTTTTTCATCGGCCCTTGCCATGATAAGGGACTTAATCAACAAAAACAGGGAAAAACCATTATACAGCAATGAACAACATGATTTTTAAAAAAAGTTGTATTTTTAACAAATACATAATCCCTAATGACATGAGATTATGTCAAGTGATGCTTACGTTATTATCTATCTATCTATCTATCTATCTAATCTATCGAGATATAGTTATAGATATCTAGACCTATATATATATATATATATACATTTAGAAAGATATAATGCGTTTATTTATATATGATGCTCAAACGAATTTGATCATAACATGAAAAATGAATACACTGGACTATAATAAAAGAAAATGGATAAAGTGGAATAGAGGGAGACAACAAGAAGCAGAGCGAGACGAGAGAGAGAGAGAGAGAGAGAGATGAGATGAGATAGAGAGAGAGTGGAGAGAGAGCAGAGAGAAGGAGAGGATGAGAGATGAGAGAGAGAGAGAGGAGAGAGATGGAGAGAGAAAAGAGAGGAGCTTTTTTCAGGTGTACAACAACATCCACATAAACCACACATCAAATTCTGACCAAGCATCCTCACCTAAAAACTTTGTTTAAAAGCATACTATCAACAAACACATCAAGTTACAGTTACAAATGCCAAAGAGCCTGATATAAGCAGTTTTAAAAGCCCTCCGCCAACGCGAAGAGAGAGAGCGAGAGAGAGCAGGGAGAGGAGAGAGGGAGAGAGAGAGAGGGAGGAGAGAGAGAAGAGGGGTGGTGGGGGAGAGAGAGAGAGAGAGAGGCGAGAAGAGAGAGATGAGAAGGGAGAGTGAGAGAGGGAGGAGAGAGAAGAAGATGAGAGAATGATTTGGAGATGAGGAGAGAGAGAGAGAGAAGAGAGAGAGAGAGAGGAGAGAGGAGAGAGATGAGAGAGAGAACTCAACTCGACTGTTTTTAATGAGATAATTGGATAAGCCCGCGGCTTCTTTACACCAGGTCCTCAAAAAAAAAAACAATAACAACAACAACACAAACAACAAAACAAAGACAAAAAAAAGCAAAACAAACATGAAGAAATGCATGATAATAGACACAATGAAGTGACAAAAACAATCAATCACATAGTTTCTTGCATTCAAACTACTCCCTTACATTCCCATTATGTACTAACCAGCCAATCAATACAAATTGACTAATTTCATCGTTGGGCCTAAAAACATCAACATTTCCCTCAACATAAATATACATTCAACCTACCACAATCACACTCGCAACCTACCTTGCATTTCAACAACCAAACGAAGCAATCAGTCCCACTATTTTTTTTTTTTTTTGTATTTTAAAGTCTCGGACAAAAATGAAAGATCTTATCTTTAATCAGTTATTGCAATTTGAAAGTAAAAGATGTAAAACTTCTTTCCACATGTCATTCAGTTTTACAAAAACAGCACACACACAGATTTTTTTTGTTTACACATTATATATATATTTTTTTTCATTTATTTACAAATTTATAATCATAATACTAATATAATATAAATGAGTTTTATAGAGTCTACATCTTGCAATTACAAATCAGGAGCGCTTCCATTCACTTCGCTCCCACACAACAACCAACAATGATTAACACTCTTCTTGCAAATTCAATATTGCACACACGCTGCGCACACCACACACACACACACACCCACACCCACACAACACACACACACACACACACACACACCCACACACAAAACACAGTTGTACATTTCAGCAGGGTGATGGAATTTTGGCTTTCAAAGGGCAGGGACAGATATGCGGATGAAAACAAGGATGGGACATCTTAGGTATGAAATAGGTATGTTTTTGACGATGTTTTAAAGCCTGTCGTAAGTAGGCTTTTTTAGAAGGGAGAGTGGGTGTTCATTCCAGATTGATGGACAGACATAGAGGAAAGAAGCGTCGGCCAACAGTGGATGGTTGACATCTAGGTATTCGTAAGCCCAAGGTATCTGCAGCAGAGCGGAGGGAACGAGAGGAGTGTACCAGGTGAACGACATTCTCAGGAGGTAAGGAGGGTGCTGTTTTTGTGGAGGAAATTTTTTAACAGAGGGTATGATCTTGTACTTTACTCTCTGCGGCACAGGCAACCAAGTGGAGAGATTGCAAGGAAGTGAGTAATTTGCTCAGATTTTTTCTTTTGAGGATAATCGAACTCGCAGTGTTTTGTATGCGTTGAAAGGGAGTGGATAGATGATGCTGGTCAGACAGCGAAAGAGAATTACAATAGTACAGACGTGAAAGAATAATAGAGTGACAAGTTTGAATGTTGCATCAGTGGGCCAGGTACTTTCGGATTGCACGTATACGTCGTAATTGATAGGTAGCAGGACTGGCCAGGTCTCGGGTGAGCAATTTATGCATAGAGAGTGTGTTGTCCAATAAACAACACCTAGATACTTAACTGCAGTGGATAGCGGAAACTGATGTACTGCCAAATTCTATTGAATCTGTTGAGAATGGAAGAGTAGTTTGTGTTTGGTCCTATAATCCTGGTTCGGTTTTATCTGCATTTAGCTGTGTAAATTGTTATGTATCATTCCTGTTTGAATGTCTTGAATGCAAAAGTGACATATTGTCAAGAGAGAAGGCAGATTTTTCAGGAGTGGTCACTGCTTTGAATCTGAGGTCAGCAGCGTGCAGAAATTTTATACTGATATTATACTGATGGATCAAGCATAGATAATCAAGACACCCGGTTCCGCTTTTGTTATACCAGCTTAAAAAGTTGGTAACATCCTTTTAATGTTGGAAAACATCATTCTGGTAATTCCACAGCGGGGAAACTCGTGGCAATTTGATGGCTCTAAATTATATTCTTGATTGCCATTGAGTATATTTCAAATCCTTCTATGTGTGATTTAATCGGTTCTATTATGCTTAAAAATATCTCCATTGGTACAAACCCTTCAATATTGCACTAGAGATAAGGCATGTCATACACCTTTTACCTTTAAAAGTTATTTGCTTTACTTTTTGTTAGGTGCCTTCACATAGTGGATTCTTTCCAAATGAATGTGGGTGACCAGAGCCTGCTAAAAGAGGTAGAAAACATGGACGGGAATCAGAAGAATTTGCATGTACCTTTATCATCACAAGAGGGTACCCACTTATAGACAAAACATCATGGAGAAAGGTCCCAGGAAAAGTTATCACCTATCAGAGTGATTTTTTTAAAGATCTGTAATCATATACCGACATGTAGGAGTCGTGAACCAATCTCAGACTGCACAAATATTTTCACAGCCAAGAAGAGTCACTGCTTGCTTTATAGATAAAACTTATGCATTCATTACAAATTAGCAGAAAACGGTAAATTATCTGTGTGTGATGAGAATATCACTATACTTATATAATATTTGAAGGCAGGCGCACAAAACCTTTATACCCCAGTTTTCTGAAAATTCTCAGTTAGCATATCAATCGCATGAATTTGGTATTTATATTGCAAAGGTCTCTGGACAGTCCTATAGGACATTTGTTTTAACACTCATTAAGTGTAAAGATTGTCTTTTGGGGGGAGGGGGGTTGTTTGTTTTGTTGTTGGGTTTTGGGGTTTTTTTGTTTGTTTGTTTGATTGTTTGTTTTTGGAGGGTTTTTTATGGTTCTTCTGGCTTTGTAAATTTCCGTTTTGCCTATGTTAACTATTTTTCCCTTGCTTACACATTTCAGTGGACATCTACCAAACACTCACTTCCATGCATTTTTTTCCCGTCTAATATTCACTGAGCGTTGAACAGACGTAAAATCGAAGACAACAACAAACAACACCACACAATACACACACACTCACGCACGCACCGACGCTACACACATGCAGCGCACAAAACAACTCAATCCTGCACTTGAATCAAATCGATATCCCTTCCAAATTAATATATATAATCAAAAATGACATTACTAACAAATCCAATTGTGTCTCTATTAAATAGAACAAAACCCAAGCGGCAACCATTAACCCCCATCTCATTGCCCATAAAGAGCAAACAAACATAGCTAAGATTAATAAAAAAAAATCCACTCTCAGACACGCACGCGGCGCGCGCACGCACACACACATGCATACATATTCATATGAATGCCATTGAATAAATAACCATCCAAAGTCGACATTCTTATACACACATCCAGTTCTTCTTAACAGAAAAAAATGCACCCCATGCACCTTTTCATTACATAAAGAGGCAAAAAAAACCCATAAAGTTCAAGATATAATAAATAAGAATTTCATACACATACACTCGTGTGCGCAGGCACTCATCACACACACACACACACACACACGCGCGCGCACGCACGCAAACTGAATAAATAAATACATTGACTTGAATTAAACAAATAAATAAAACCAATTAATCCAGGACCTTACAGCTAAGAAATTCAATAATTCTTCATTGATCAAATAATGCCAAACGTTACCTTTTCACTGACCTAAGACCCAAACCACCCTTATTGAAAGATATAGACAATCGATATGTAAACCACATACCGCCACCCACACCCACCACACCCACCCACATAATCACTGTCTAGCCAGACAGTCGAGCAAACAACAAGCTATGACAAAAACTAGTGTAGAAGTAAATACGGTTCATTACATAATCATGGTATATACAAAAGGACAAAGTTTCACATTATATTCAGAACCATTTCAAAATAAATATTTATGATAAGCTTTTTTGGATGAAGACAGACTACATTTCGGTTTTAAATTATCCGGAAGTTCATCACCTTTCTTTACTACCTGATTAGACGTGGGATGACTTGTAAAGATCAGTTTCATGGACAGGGATACCCAAATAGTACTTTTACCCCAAATTTTTCTCACCAAAAAACCTTTTCAGAAAGATACTTCGGAGCAAGTTCTCATAATTGTGTACTTTAAAAACACCTTTATTTAAAACGACATTGTAATAAGAAAGGAAAAAATGTTGAGGTTCTTTATAATCTATATGTTGAAAGATGATCGACTTAAATGTAGTAATACAAGTACGTCTATACAAATTCTCCAGTCGCTTAAGGCAATTTTTTATAGCTAAATCCGCATGTGGAAGCATAATCATATTCTGGAGTATGTTATTCATGAAAACAATTAACCTCCGTTTATGTTGATCAAGCAACTGTTTAATTCGTTCAGCTGAAACCTGTTTGGGGCATAGCTTCTTAGACAAATCGACGATGACTTGACAAGCTAGTGATTGTCTATATTTAAGACAGCAGACTTCTCGTGAATCCATTCTTCTAAATCTTGTTATAAACTTTAATATTGGTAGATGAAATTTTATATTTTGGTCTTCTTTTTGCCTTCTTGTAACTAGCATGAATTTCGACTTTTCCAGGGTAGAGAGCCATGAGAGAGAGATGGAAGAGAGAGAGAGCAGATATCGAAGACGAGACGAGAGAGAGAGCGAGAGAGAGAGAGAGAGTGACGAAGATGAGAGAGAGAGAGCTGAGAATGACAATGACAATGTTAATGAATTTAGCCTCTGCCATTTCATGGGGTACTTAAATGTCTACAGGACTGAATGCATATATAAGATCAAAGTGACGCCCAATGAAAAGTGAAAAAAAACCCAATCTAACTATAAATAAAATGACATCAGATTTGGCAAAATTATATATATATGGAGACTGAGTTTACTGTCTACTGAGTTTAAAGGCTTTGTACAAAAACCATTGATAGTTGTCTGATTGTTGACCCATATTGGTTGGACATAAGACTCACATACTTTGTTTCTGAAATGAATGGAATCCCTTCAGCGTGTTTTGGTCTCGAAGAAGAGTATGTGTCACACTGAAACACAATATGAAGTTCATTTTCTTCGGGACCCTTGGACAAAATGGCATTTATTTGTTTATACTTACAAACACACACATACGATTCTGATGGATACGGAGGTCATCTGATTTCCCAAGCAGTACTCCGAATAAGAATGTCTCTGAAAACACTTTTGCTGCACACAACTTAAATAAGTTTCTTGGATATGGGAAGACTTGAGGACACGCGTTAAGATTTAATTCTGTCATGTTACAAACACTTTTCATCCATTCTTAATGTACACCCGTCCAAAGTTTTGCTTAAATGATAGCAGAAATGCCTCTTGTTATCAAAGTCTTTGGGTTTATCCAAACATACCACAAACCCAACACTTGTAAACATATGTTTAAGTTAGAGAACCCGTTATTTTACCAGATTCGTCTAAGCTCATCAGCATTTGATAAGCTTGTTTTGCAGTCGAGTATAATCCATTTTAGTTTACGAAGCAATATTTAGTGCACGCATGCGCAGTTGATTTGTAAAGGGGCTTGCTACGAGGTCACATATTACCATTTTATTTGGGGAGTGCGGTGGAAACATTTAAAATCTCTTGCAATGCGAATAAATGTAGCTGACTCAACCAAAATGTTTTTCAGCAAACTTGCCCCACCTTCAGAAGAATACGAGATTGGTTGATTTTAGTGTCAAAATTTTGATAAATGTTTTCCTAGACTATCATTATATTGGTTATATATTTCTGACAATATCAAATAGCGCTTTTTGCCCTTTTTTCAAGGTGTTTGGCATTTCATTCAAAAATCTATGGTGGGTTGTGAAAGTTAAAGCTGAGTTACATATTTGTTCCCACGATCTACAGGAACACCGTCACAAAACCACTTCTCACTCCTACCTAGGAATCCCCTTTTCTGAAAGCCATAACTTTTGTCTTATCTTTGTTAATTTTCAGACCAAGATCAAGTATACTTTAAGCATACAGTTAATCTGGTTTTGTAGTCCATTTGGTGTGCATGACAACACACGAGATCATCTGGCAATTAGTAGAATCTTATATTCAGGAACACCTCTTGGGTAGCAGTTGTATACCATGTTTTCCCTGATCTTCTAGACCATATCCACTACTCATTTATTACAACCGAAAAACTATGTGGGGCTTAGAACACAACCTTGGCGCAAAACCCCGTGGACATTCAAAAGTCTGTATAGGTGTTGTTTACTCTGTTACCTGACCTTACTTCCCTGTAAATTGATTTAAATGGAATTTAGAAATACCAGAAGATGTGCCCAGCGTTGCTTAGCCTTTATCTTATGTTCGTTGACAGAAATCAAAGCCTTGGACAAATATACAAATGAAGCATATAGGTTTCCTTCTTTTTAAATAAGCTCTTTCTGAATGACTGATACAGAGTAAATTATTTGGTCTGTTGTGGGTAACCTTTCCTAAACCAGCCTGATTTTCTGGAATTTTGTTCATGGTTTCTAACACAGTTTGTTAAAGTCTCTTATTTAGAATAGCAGTATAACATTTTACCCATAACACTTAAGCAGTGACATTCTCTATAATTTATCAGCACATCTACTCGATCCCTTTTGTGTATCAGCACAACAATAGCTCTGGTTCCAACTAGTTGGTTACTTGCCCCATTTAAAAAATTTGTTGAAAATTCATAATAATCCTCTAACAGTAAATTGTCTGCTGACGTCAACATTCGGCAAAACATTGTCAAAACCAACAAGCTTTTCCATGTTTAATTTCTTTATTGATGTTAAGTAACTTCATGCTTGGAGATAGGATTATCAAGTCCTCGACAATAAGTTGTGGAGGGTGTCATTCGGAAATGTTTCTTCCTCTGAGCTACAAACCAGCATTTAAAACATTTCTTTAAAGTGTTTAAACCCAGTTCCTTAGTGATCTGATTACTTGCTGGTTCTTTTTCAAGACCTATTGTTATATAACTTCTCTCAAACGATTTTGGTCTGTTATGTTGTCAGCTAGATATTGAGTTGCACTTGACTTAAAACTTTGTTTCTTAGCTCTTAGAACTTTACGATATTCGAGAGAGAGAGAGAATGACAATGACAATGACAAATTCTTTTATTTCGAGGATAATGAATAAGCACACATGTGCTTTTTTACATACAGTCCCCGCCCGTTAGGGATACATCTTAATAATAATAACCCAATAATTACACAGTCTCACAATAAAAACAAGGGGAAATAACCCTTTTCAAAACAGTCCCCCCAACCAACCCTCCCCCCCCCCCAAAGCAAGCCATTAAAAGAAAATCCTAAAAAATACCCCACCCCTACCCCCACCCCCCCAAAAAACCATAACTCAAAACAAACAACAAACAAAAGAGAAGGAAAAAAAACATAACCAACAAAAGTGATAAAAAAAGAGAAAAACCCAGACAAACAACAACAATCAGAACAGAACAACAAAAAAGCCAAGAAAATAACACAACCAAACTTAATAATTCATAAGATAAAACATTACACATTGTCAAATGGTACACAGACTTGTTACACATAATTATAAGATATGACAAACAGGGCACTCATTAAACTTAAGTACAGAAGCAAGTCCAATCAAGTATTGCAATATAAAAAATTTGATCCTTCATCAGGATTAGTATGACTAAAACTGGACCATAAAAAGGTGAGAGGGAGAGACAGAGACAGAGACAGAGAGTGTGTGCGTGTGTTTGTATTTCAGATAGTAATATCCATTATATACATCCCAAAAACAGTATGCGATCCCATCAAACACTCATTTTTAGATTATACTCGTTTCAAATTATATGTCATGTATAATGAAATAAATTTATACCCATACATCTCACATAAAAATAAGGAAACAAACCAGAAGAAATTTAAACTATACAGACGTTGAGGGAGAGATTTATGGTGTGGGTGAGTGAGTGAAGTGAGTGAGTGAGTGTGTGTGTGTGGTGTGTGTGTGTTTGTGTGTGTGTGAGTGTTTGTGGTGTGTGTGTGTGTGTGTGTGTGTGTTTGAAGTGTGGGGGTGGGGTGGGCTGGGGGGGGGGGAGTGGGGGGGGTGCTTGTTTGTTTCAGGGTTTTGGTTAGTATGTTAATTTTTTGTCTTTTTTGTCTCTTGTGTTTTGTTTCTCTGTTTTCTTTCTTTGTTTTGTTACTTATTTTCTTAGTTTTTATTTTGTTATGTTTTGTTATTTTTTTGTTTGTTTGTTTTGGTTTTTTGTTTTATTTATTGTTATGTTTTGTTTCAGGGGTTTGTTGTTGTTTGTTACTTTTCTTTTTGTTTGTTTTTTGTTATTGTTTATTGTGTTTTGTTCTCTATTTTCTTATGAATTTTTGTTTGTTGTTTTGTGTTATTATATATTTTTTTTTGTTTTTATTTTTTTTTTCTTCGTTGTTTTTATTTTTTTTTGTTTTTTGTTTGATGTTCGTTTTTTTTGGTGGTGGTTTTTCTCTTTTTATTTTACTGTCTGTTCAATATGTTTGTGTTGGTCTGTGTTTTTGTTTTTTGTTATTGTTTTATTGGTTTTGTTTTGTTTTCTTTGTGTTATTTTTGTTTATATTGTTCTGTTATTTTACTTTTGTGTTTTTCTTGTTCTTTATTTAGTTCTTTGTTGTTTTGTTTAGCTTGTTGTATTTATGTTTAGTGCTTTTGGATTGTTTTGTGTTTTGTTGTAATTGGTTCTTTTAGTTGTTTTATTGTGTATTTGTTTTTGTATTTCTGTCTGTTGTTTTTGCCGGTGTTGTTTCTGTTTTTGTTGTTGTATCTTAGTGTGTTGTACTTTTAATTTATTCGTTCATTGTCGTGGCTCTCAATGTGTTTGTATGTTTTGTTGGTGTTATTTTTTAATGTTTGTTTGTTTTATTGTTTTCTTTTTTTTTTGTGTCTTTGTGTTGTGTTGTGAGGGTGGTTTTGTTTTTTTTTTGTTCATGCTTGTTTTGTTTTCGGTTCTGTTTTTTTGTTTTTTATTTTTTTTTTGTGTAGTGTTTTTGTTTTGATTTTTTTCTTTTGTTATTGGTGGTTGGATTTTTGGTTGTTTTTTTTTTTTTTTGTTATTGTTTATTCGTTGTTTGTTTTGTTGTTTTTTTTGTTTTGTTGTGTTTGTTAATTTGTGATGCTGATTTCTATGGTCTGTTTGTTTGTTTGTGGTTTTTTGTTTTTGTTTTTGTAATGTTTCTGTTTTGGGTTGTTGTTTTTATTTTTTTTGTTAGTTTGGTATTGTATTCTCATTGTTTTTGTAGTCTTAGTTATGTTTTTGTTTTTTGTCGTTGTTAAATATTTAATGTTTTTTTTTTTTTGTTGGTGTCTTTATTGTATTTTTTGTATTTTACTTTTCTTTTTGTGTTTTTGATGTTGTTTGTTTTTCTTTTTTGTATTTATTTTTATTTTTTTCTAGTTGTTTTTTTTTGTTTTTTCGTGTCTTTGTATTTTTGTTGTTTTTGTATTTTTTGTCTTTTGTTTGGGTTTTTTTTTTTGTTTTTCATTGTTTTACGTTTGTATTGTTCCTAGTTTTTATTAACTTTTGTTGTTGTTCTGTTGTATCTTGTTTGTAGTTTTAGTGTGTTGTTTCTTTTTCTGTTGTTTTTCATTGTGCTATGTTTGTTTTTTATTGTTTTTTTTGTTTTTTTGTTTTTTGTTGTCATTGTTGTTATAGGTTTATATTTTCTTTGTAGTGTGTTGTCTTGTTTTTTTTTTTTAGGTCTGTTTCGCTTAAGTATTTGTTCTCATTGTAGCCTCTCTTTGTTGTTGTTTTATTAAGATGTTTTAGTTGTTTTCTGTTTTTATGTTTTGTTTTGTGTTTCGTTTTTTTTTTTTTTTGTTTTGTTTTATTGTGTATTTTTTTTTTTTCCTTGTTGTGTGTTTTCTTTTTTGTTGTTGTGCGCTTTGTTTTTTGTATATTTTATTTGTGTTATAATGCGAATGTTTTTTTGTGGTTTTTGTTTGGGTATTGTTTTGATTGTAGACGTGTTGTGTGTTGTTTCTTTCTGTTTTTTTTTTTATTGTTGTTCTTTTTTTTTTGTGTTGTTTTTGATTACGTTGTGTGTTTTTCTTTTGTTTTTATGTCTTTAGGTTTGTTTTTTTTTTTTAGTTGTTTTGCTTGTTTTTTTTGTTTTGCTTTTTTTTTATTTTTGTTTTTTTTTGCTTATTTCCCATCTATGTTTTCTTTTTTTTTTGTTGTGTATAGTTCGTTTTTTTTGTTCGGAATTTTTTTTGTTTGTTTTGTAATTCTTTTCTAATTATTGTTGTGTAGTTCTTTGTTGTTTGTTTATCATCTCTTTGTTTTGTTGTTTGTTGTTAGTGTTATTTATTTTGTTTGTTAGTTTTTGAGTTTTATATCTGTCAGTTGTTTTTATGTTATTGTATATGTTGTTTTGTCTTTTCTTCGTTTTGTGATTTTTATTATTCTGTTTTTAGTATTTTGTTTGTTTGTTTGTTTTTGTTTTTTGTTTTTTTTTTTTTTTGTTTTTTGTTGTGTTTATTTGTTTGCTTACTTATTTTTTTGTTTCAGGGGTAATACAATAATGGTAATACTCACCTAGCACACGATCAACACAGCACACTTTTTCTTATGCTCATGCAACATGAATGTCATGGTAATAATATAAGTGCCATTACCATTCAACTCACATAATAAAGCGGGGGAAAAAGCCAATAAAGTCTAAAAAGACATAACATATTGTATGTAATAGAAAACAAAACTCTTTTTTTCCAGGTAAAGAATAAGTATTCATGTGTTTTTTACATCCAGTCCCCGCCATGGAGGTCACATTTAAAATGCACTCAGTACTCATACTTTCAAGCAGAAGAAGCACCGTGGAAAAAACTTTTTTTAAAGAAAAAAGAGAGAAGAAGAAAAAACAAACACACATACAACCAATCAAAACAAACACCCCCAGTACGAGCACAAGACAAAACATCCCCAGAACCCCCCACCCCCCCCCCCCCCCCCAAAAAAAAAGCAAGCAAACAAACAAATCAACAAAAGAAAAAAGAAAAAAACACAAGAAAAAAAACAATAACAAAACAACAAAAACGCAGACCCAAAAACTCCCTTCACCAATAACAAACAAAAACAAAGACAATACAACAACAACAACAAACATGCGTAAAACAAAAAACATTAAAAAAACACCTCCAAAACAAACAAAAAAACAAAAAAACCAACAATTAAAAAAAAAAAACGCACTGGTCCCCCCTTCACACACACACACAACAACACACCACACACACACACACACACACACCAAACACAATACATACACCAAAACAAAACCAAAACAAATCACCAACAAGAAACAAGTAACACTACAGGAGAGCGAGAGTAGTGAGAGCAGAGAGAGAGAGAGAGATTGGAGAAATGAACGAGAGAGAGAGGAGAGAGAGAGAGTAAGCCCACACTTATCGATCATTAAAATTGAACACCTTCATATTGTAGAACTAGTACATATAGTTGTTTACACGTGGTATAAGATATTAACTCGGAGAATCACTGTGGAGGGTGTCTCAAAGTGAGTACAGGTCACTAATTCCCCAAATAATTAGGAAAATCGATAATCATAGCTTAGTATAATATGCCTTTTATTAGAATACCACAATAATAATAGAAGTGGACGTAGAGAGAGAGATAGTGTGAGTGAGAGACGAAGCGGCTGAGAGAGGATGAGGAGAGAGAGAGAGGATGAGAGAGATAAAGCGAGAGCGATGAGTAGAGGAGCGAGAGAGAGAGAATGAATTAATTGCATATCGGTCTGCTTAGGCCAACAATTTCAGTGAGAGAGAGAGAGAGGAGAGAGAGAAGAGGAGTTGGAGAGAGAGAGAGAGAGAGTGTATGTGCGGGTGTGTGTGTGTGTGTGTGTGTGTGTGTGTGTGGTGTGTTTCAGAAATGGTACTAATATATAAGTCTCAGAAACAGTATCGTCACCTTCGACCACTTATTTTGATTACTCATACAAAAAACTATGTTATGAATTTTTTAAAAATATAATAAATAATAATATATAATAATTAATATAAATAAAAACACTCAATCCCCATACTTACACAATGAAAACAAGGAAGAAAGAAAAAAAACCCCAAAAAACAACCAGCCAAATCTATAATGTATAGGAGAGAGAGAGGAGAGAGATGATGATGAGAGAGAGAGTCGAGAGAGAGAGAGAGAGAGACTGAGACCGAGTGTGCGTGCGTGTTTAAGATTATACTAAATTATATTTCTCGTGTCCGCACAGGATCACCATCAATATCTTTCGAGATTTATACAAATTGAACGCTTAAATAAGAAAAGCCCAAGTCAATACACTCAAGCAATAAGGAGACAAAAAATCGCTAAGTCATAAATATGAACATCTATACATTGTAAGTAGAGAGAGAGATGTGGGGGGGGGGGGGGGGGAAGCAATGAGAGAGCGTGGGAGAGTTTTTAATTCTGTGTGTGTTTGTGTGTGTGTGTGTTAAAGATTTAATCCTTTTTGTTTGTTAAACAAACAAAACAAAAAAGGCCATAGGAAAAAATTCTGAATATCATTCTCAAAACAGCAGTATCATCACTGGTCATACCACTTATTTCTATTATTTCTACGTACATATTAACATATATTATTGTTATGATAGATTTATTTATTTAAACCTTAAGTGTAGTTTAAAAAAAATTTTAAAAAAAATTTAAAATAATAATTTTATTTTTAAAAATAAATACTTAATATAAAAGCTTACACCTTTGCTAAACTCCCTTTCTCCAACAACAATGATAATTTTGAAGGGAGAGAGGAGAGAGAGATGAATGAGAGAGAGATGACGTAGGAGGAGAGAGAGAGAGAGCGAGGGATGAGAAGAGAGAGGAGAGGAGAGCAGAGACAACAACACACTCACACACCACACCCAAACACAACACACAAACACACACACCCAACCAAAAAAAATCCAACCCCAAACAACACCAGCAACAAAAATTATAGGATTTTAAAGGCACCTCAACACACACACCGAACAAACCCCAACCCAACAACACCAGCAACTAAAATTAGGATATAAACGCACACAACACACACACACACAAACACACACACACAAATCAAACACACACTCACACCTTTCATATACAGACTTACTCACACTTGCACACACGCATGATACCCAGCATAGATTGAGTACACACGATACACACACAAAAAATTACGCACATGCGTGTTCGTTAACTCACACACACCACACACTATCACATACTTACATACACAATTATACACACGCACCCTTACATTACATAATTACATACACATTACACACACGCACGCATACAACAAAACATAGAGTACACAGCATAATCCACACAAAATATCTACGTACACGCGCGTTCGTTTAGCTCAAAACAAACACACACACTCACAACACAACACACAACACAGACACACACACAAACACACACACACCACACAACTCTTCTTCTCATTCTCTGGCCTTCCCTTTCTCTATAGATGAAATGGGTGGTGTTTAGGGCAGTGTAGGGATTGCTGGATGGTATTCAGTCGGACCTCAGCAGCTTTTGGGTGTCCCTGTGAATGACTGTGGTGTGGGGGAGGCCCCAGGCAAGGTTTGGTTTTTGGCTGTTGTAAGAGGGGAAAGCAGATGGAGGCCAGACCAAGAAGAGCTGGGAGGATAAACATCAGTGAATGGCAGCCAGTAGACTCAAACAAAACCATGTGCTCAACCGGGGCGGCTTTTACAAGTTCTTCAGCTACTGTACCCTATGCCTTCCGTGCAACATGATGTCCTGGTTGGATGAGCCACATGAACTGTGAGGACATTGCCATGAATTCCTCATCTCAATGTCATCAGACATGCTCCTATCAAGGTAGGCGCACTGGCAAGAAGTTCAAGTGCCCGAGTGCACCAAACACAGCGATGCTGTCTGCTGACGTCAAGCACATGGTGGAGAGGTCAGAGGTGCATCAACCAGGTCACCGCCATTTTCAGCGCATGCCGACTGCGCACCATCGAGTTCCGCGCAAGGACCGTGCTCTACAAAGGAAACTTTTCCCTCTGTGCTGAAAAATTCAACGGATATCGGAAGCTTGTAGTTGAAGCCTCACTGTGCAAATAGATCATGACTATGTTGATTTATGACACACCGTCAGACTAACAGCTGAACTGCCATGACCTGTGCTTGATGTATATGGGCGAGTTTGTGTAGGCACTGTGCATTTTGAAAGTGAGTTACACTACACTTGTGCATTTGTGATCTCTTGCTATGATATAGCCTTATGTGTTTTGTGTTATGGGTGCACAAGTGATGTGAGCAATGATTCAAAGTTCCAGAAGATTTTGTATAGTGTTGGATGAATAATCCATTAACCTGTTCTATAGAAGTGGCGAGTGAGATAGCACTTGTGATGGAAAAAGTCCTTGGATGAGACTTTAAACCGCGGCCCCGTGTGCGACCCATGCAGACATCTTGTGCACACGTTAACTCCTGTTCCGCTGTTTGAAAGAGTAGGCCATTGTGTGCGGTGGGAACAGATGACAATATTTTACAAAACGCAGTACACACGCCCCCCAAAAAGTCTCATCTGAGCGCATTGATTTGTGCTTTACAAGCTTCAGCGCTATATAAAATTCCATACCTTATTATTGATTATTATTATTATATTAGTATTTTATTTTATTATTATTATTATTATTATTATTATTATTAATTAACTCGCGCTACCAACGCTTACGCACACATATCACGTCTGTGTAACGTCACGCTTTGTCTGTTGAGGTTTCAGAGGCCTATCCAAGGCTTACGAAATCATAGTAATCACGTCAGTGTAACGTCAACGCTTGTCTGTACGCACATGATAGTATCACGTCAGTGTAAACGTCCACGTTTGGTCGCACACGGTCAATGAGGCAGCGGTATACTCGTATATCAACCTGGGTGGTTTTTTCCTATGTAGTTTCCTTCTTTCTTTTTTTCTTTATCTCTTTCATTCTTCTTTCTTTCTTTCTTTCTTTCTTATTTCTTTCATTTATTTGAATTGTTTTGTGTGTTTCTGTGTTTTGTTTTATTATCCTCTTTTGGGGTGTGTGATGGGTGTAGTGAGGTAGAGATGTGGGAGAAGAAAGAAGGAGAGGAAGATGGGGGGGGAGGGGAGGGGGGGGGGGGTCGTTCATGTGACATTAAAAGGAGGGTTGAGAGTGAGGCTGAGGAAACGCGGGAAAGGTAGGGGATGGGGATGGGCGTATTTTGGTGGGGGGAAAGAGGAGATGGGAGGGAGAGGAAGGGAGGAGGAGAAGGGAAGAGTGAAAAGGGAGAAGGTAAGTAGGGGCGAGCTAGAAGAGGGACAGAGACCGGAGAGACTAGAGGAGAGACAGAGAAAGACAGAGAGAGAGACACACAGATACACAGATAAAGAGAGAGACAGAGAGAGAGACAGAGAGAGACTGAGAGAGAGGAGAGAGCCAGAGAAAGACACAGCGAGAGAGAAGAGAGAGAGACAGAGAGACAGAGAGAGAGAGACACAGAGAGAGGACACAGAGGAGACACAGAGAGAGAGAGAAGAGAGAGAGTATGGAATGGCATCTTTTGAGGGTAACAGCATTAAGCTTGCCCATACATTTTTTCATCGGCCCTTGCCATGATAAGGGACTTAATCAACAAAAACAGGGAAAAACCATTATACAGCAATGAACAACATGATTTTTAAAAAAAGTTGTATTTTTAACAAATACATAATCCCTAATGACATGAGATTATGTCAAGTGATGCTTACGTTATTATCTATCTATCTATCTATCTATCTAATCTATCGAGATATAGTTATAGATATCTAGACCTATATATATATATATATATACATTTAGAAAGATATAATGCGTTTATTTATATATGATGCTCAAACGAATTTGATCATAACATGAAAAATGAATACACTGGACTATAATAAAAGAAAATGGATAAAGTGGAATAGAGGGAGACAACAAGAAGCAGAGCGAGACGAGAGAGAGAGAGAGAGAGAGAGATGAGATGAGATAGAGAGAGAGTGGAGAGAGAGCAGAGAGAAGGAGAGGATGAGAGATGAGAGAGAGAGAGAGGAGAGAGATGGAGAGAGAAAAGAGAGGAGCTTTTTTCAGGTGTACAACAACATCCACATAAACCACACATCAAATTCTGACCAAGCATCCTCACCTAAAAACTTTGTTTAAAAGCATACTATCAACAAACACATCAAGTTACAGTTACAAATGCCAAAGAGCCTGATATAAGCAGTTTTAAAAGCCCTCCGCCAACGCGAAGAGAGAGAGCGAGAGAGAGCAGGGAGAGGAGAGAGGGAGAGAGAGAGAGGGAGGAGAGAGAGAAGAGGGGTGGTGGGGGAGAGAGAGAGAGAGAGAGGCGAGAAGAGAGAGATGAGAAGGGAGAGTGAGAGAGGGAGGAGAGAGAAGAAGATGAGAGAATGATTTGGAGATGAGGAGAGAGAGAGAGAGAAGAGAGAGAGAGAGAGGAGAGAGGAGAGAGATGAGAGAGAGAACTCAACTCGACTGTTTTTAATGAGATAATTGGATAAGCCCGCGGCTTCTTTACACCAGGTCCTCAAAAAAAAAAACAATAACAACAACAACACAAACAACAAAACAAAGACAAAAAAAAGCAAAACAAACATGAAGAAATGCATGATAATAGACACAATGAAGTGACAAAAACAATCAATCACATAGTTTCTTGCATTCAAACTACTCCCTTACATTCCCATTATGTACTAACCAGCCAATCAATACAAATTGACTAATTTCATCGTTGGGCCTAAAAACATCAACATTTCCCTCAACATAAATATACATTCAACCTACCACAATCACACTCGCAACCTACCTTGCATTTCAACAACCAAACGAAGCAATCAGTCCCACTATTTTTTTTTTTTTTTGTATTTTAAAGTCTCGGACAAAAATGAAAGATCTTATCTTTAATCAGTTATTGCAATTTGAAAGTAAAAGATGTAAAACTTCTTTCCACATGTCATTCAGTTTTACAAAAACAGCACACACACAGATTTTTTTTGTTTACACATTATATATATATTTTTTTTCATTTATTTACAAATTTATAATCATAATACTAATATAATATAAATGAGTTTTATAGAGTCTACATCTTGCAATTACAAATCAGGAGCGCTTCCATTCACTTCGCTCCCACACAACAACCAACAATGATTAACACTCTTCTTGCAAATTCAATATTGCACACACGCTGCGCACACCACACACACACACACACCCACACCCACACAACACACACACACACACACACACACACCCACACACAAAACACAGTTGTACATTTCAGCAGGGTGATGGAATTTTGGCTTTCAAAGGGCAGGGACAGATATGCGGATGAAAACAAGGATGGGACATCTTAGGTATGAAATAGGTATGTTTTTGACGATGTTTTAAAGCCTGTCGTAAGTAGGCTTTTTTAGAAGGGAGAGTGGGTGTTCATTCCAGATTGATGGACAGACATAGAGGAAAGAAGCGTCGGCCAACAGTGGATGGTTGACATCTAGGTATTCGTAAGCCCAAGGTATCTGCAGCAGAGCGGAGGGAACGAGAGGAGTGTACCAGGTGAACGACATTCTCAGGAGGTAAGGAGGGTGCTGTTTTTGTGGAGGAAATTTTTTAACAGAGGGTATGATCTTGTACTTTACTCTCTGCGGCACAGGCAACCAAGTGGAGAGATTGCAAGGAAGTGAGTAATTTGCTCAGATTTTTTCTTTTGAGGATAATCGAACTCGCAGTGTTTTGTATGCGTTGAAAGGGAGTGGATAGATGATGCTGGTCAGACAGCGAAAGAGAATTACAATAGTACAGACGTGAAAGAATAATAGAGTGACAAGTTTGAATGTTGCATCAGTGGGCCAGGTACTTTCGGATTGCACGTATACGTCGTAATTGATAGGTAGCAGGACTGGCCAGGTCTCGGGTGAGCAATTTATGCATAGAGAGTGTGTTGTCCAATAAACAACACCTAGATACTTAACTGCAGTGGATAGCGGAAACTGATGTACTGCCAAATTCTATTGAATCTGTTGAGAATGGAAGAGTAGTTTGTGTTTGGTCCTATAATCCTGGTTCGGTTTTATCTGCATTTAGCTGTGTAAATTGTTATGTATCATTCCTGTTTGAATGTCTTGAATGCAAAAGTGACATATTGTCAAGAGAGAAGGCAGATTTTTCAGGAGTGGTCACTGCTTTGAATCTGAGGTCAGCAGCGTGCAGAAATTTTATACTGATATTATACTGATGGATCAAGCATAGATAATCAAGACACCCGGTTCCGCTTTTGTTATACCAGCTTAAAAAGTTGGTAACATCCTTTTAATGTTGGAAAACATCATTCTGGTAATTCCACAGCGGGGAAACTCGTGGCAATTTGATGGCTCTAAATTATATTCTTGATTGCCATTGAGTATATTTCAAATCCTTCTATGTGTGATTTAATCGGTTCTATTATGCTTAAAAATATCTCCATTGGTACAAACCCTTCAATATTGCACTAGAGATAAGGCATGTCATACACCTTTTACCTTTAAAAGTTATTTGCTTTACTTTTTGTTAGGTGCCTTCACATAGTGGATTCTTTCCAAATGAATGTGGGTGACCAGAGCCTGCTAAAAGAGGTAGAAAACATGGACGGGAATCAGAAGAATTTGCATGTACCTTTATCATCACAAGAGGGTACCCACTTATAGACAAAACATCATGGAGAAAGGTCCCAGGAAAAGTTATCACCTATCAGAGTGATTTTTTTAAAGATCTGTAATCATATACCGACATGTAGGAGTCGTGAACCAATCTCAGACTGCACAAATATTTTCACAGCCAAGAAGAGTCACTGCTTGCTTTATAGATAAAACTTATGCATTCATTACAAATTAGCAGAAAACGGTAAATTATCTGTGTGTGATGAGAATATCACTATACTTATATAATATTTGAAGGCAGGCGCACAAAACCTTTATACCCCAGTTTTCTGAAAATTCTCAGTTAGCATATCAATCGCATGAATTTGGTATTTATATTGCAAAGGTCTCTGGACAGTCCTATAGGACATTTGTTTTAACACTCATTAAGTGTAAAGATTGTCTTTTGGGGGGAGGGGGGTTGTTTGTTTTGTTGTTGGGTTTTGGGGTTTTTTTGTTTGTTTGTTTGATTGTTTGTTTTTGGAGGGTTTTTTATGGTTCTTCTGGCTTTGTAAATTTCCGTTTTGCCTATGTTAACTATTTTTCCCTTGCTTACACATTTCAGTGGACATCTACCAAACACTCACTTCCATGCATTTTTTTCCCGTCTAATATTCACTGAGCGTTGAACAGACGTAAAATCGAAGACAACAACAAACAACACCACACAATACACACACACTCACGCACGCACCGACGCTACACACATGCAGCGCACAAAACAACTCAATCCTGCACTTGAATCAAATCGATATCCCTTCCAAATTAATATATATAATCAAAAATGACATTACTAACAAATCCAATTGTGTCTCTATTAAATAGAACAAAACCCAAGCGGCAACCATTAACCCCCATCTCATTGCCCATAAAGAGCAAACAAACATAGCTAAGATTAATAAAAAAAAATCCACTCTCAGACACGCACGCGGCGCGCGCACGCACACACACATGCATACATATTCATATGAATGCCATTGAATAAATAACCATCCAAAGTCGACATTCTTATACACACATCCAGTTCTTCTTAACAGAAAAAAATGCACCCCATGCACCTTTTCATTACATAAAGAGGCAAAAAAAACCCATAAAGTTCAAGATATAATAAATAAGAATTTCATACACATACACTCGTGTGCGCAGGCACTCATCACACACACACACACACACACACGCGCGCGCACGCACGCAAACTGAATAAATAAATACATTGACTTGAATTAAACAAATAAATAAAACCAATTAATCCAGGACCTTACAGCTAAGAAATTCAATAATTCTTCATTGATCAAATAATGCCAAACGTTACCTTTTCACTGACCTAAGACCCAAACCACCCTTATTGAAAGATATAGACAATCGATATGTAAACCACATACCGCCACCCACACCCACCACACCCACCCACATAATCACTGTCTAGCCAGACAGTCGAGCAAACAACAAGCTATGACAAAAACTAGTGTAGAAGTAAATACGGTTCATTACATAATCATGGTATATACAAAAGGACAAAGTTTCACATTATATTCAGAACCATTTCAAAATAAATATTTGACGACGGACGACGATGATGAGATAAAGCGCGGATGCAAGGGTTTTGATGCGATGATGACGACGACGACGATGCTGCTGCTGGGGTGCTGCTGAGGGTGGTGGTGGTGTCTGAGGGTGGTGGTGGTGTGATTGATTGATGATGATGTAATGGAATTTTTTTAGCGCTTATTTTGCAAAAAAAAAAATCAAAATGCTTTCTTCATCCTATCATTCAAATGCAACCAGTTACAATAAAAGGTTTTTTTTTTGGGCATTTTTTTAAAATTCCCAATGTGTACACACGGGGTCGCACGCACGTACGCAAACACGCACATTTCACGCACACATAAAGGTTGTAATAATCCAATTCATGAGATGTGAACAGACCGTAAAATCGAATCAAATCAAAGACATAAAGGATGTACACTCGGGCAGGGGTGATGGGGTTTGGCTTGCTGCTGCTGCTGCTGACATGTTGATGATGATGATGATGATGATGGGATGTGATGATGATGATGATTGATGATGATGATGAGGGATGATGATGATGATGATAATGAGTGTGTGTGTTGTGTCTTCTCTTCTTAATTTAACGTTCTTTTTACATTACGTGATTTAGACAAATGTGTGTATTGTGTATGTATGTATGTATGTATGTAGGTATGTTGTATGTATGTAGTATGTATGTATGTATGTGTATGGTGTGGTGTGTTTTTGTGTGTGTGTGTGTGTTGTGTGTGTGTGTGTGTGTGTGTGTGTGGTGTGTGTGATGTGGTGTGTGTGTTTTGTTTGTTGTTTTTTCAAGATTCAGCGCTATATAAATTCCATATTTATTATTATGTGTGTGTATATGAGTGTGTGTGTAAGAGAGAGAAGAGGTTTTATGTGAGTGTGTGTGTGTAAGAGAGAGAGAGTTAGTGTGAGTGTGTGTGTGTGTGTGTTTGTGTGTGTGTGTGTGTTGTGTTGTGTGTGTGTGTGTGTGTTGTGTGTGGTTTTGTGGGGTGTGTTGTTGTGTGGTGTTGTGTGTGTGTGTGTGGTGTGTGTGTGTGTGTGTGGTTGTGTGTGTGTGCGGGAATGGGCACGCACGCACATGCGCACATGCGTTTGTGTGTGTTCGATTTCATTTTACGTCTCTTAACAAAATGTTATATTAGACACATTGAGGAAAAAAGGGGGAGGAAGGGGTGAGGAATTTGGGGAGTAGGGTAGGGGATTAATGTATTAATTAAATCTATACACAAACTGTAAGAAAATGTAAATACAAATAATTCCTGAGTACAGAATAATAAAAATCCAATTTCTACAGAATCTAAAAGATATGAAAAAATAAAGTATTGTAACCGTAACCAACGAGGAAAATCTAAACCGCAGGAGGATAATGTCTTTTAAGTCCATAATAATCATAACAATGAACCAATTGGACTCCGCAATAATGATTTTTTAAAAAAAAAGCTTCAGTAAAAGATCACTGAATACAGCTGATACGATTCCCAGGTAGGAAAAGGTATGTAACTTTTCACATACTGCTATCAATATATGATCACACGTTATACTATGGCCACATATGCTGAAACATGGTCAACATATTTTGTCTTCATCATCATCAATGCCTTTGTGCCTTATTGGCAAGTAGGGCAGCAAAAATGTTCTCCATCCCGTCTGTCCTGGGCCAGCTTCCGAAAGTTTCCCAGGTATGTTGGAAGGTCTTCAGCTCTGTTTCGACAGTCCGACGCTAAGTGTTCTTGGGTCGTCCTCGTTTGCGTTTTCCCCTCTGGTGTCCAGTGGAGGGCTGTTCGGGCGATGTTTCCCTATTCCCGACGGCAGATATGCCCTATCATCCCCATCGCCTATGCATGATGATGTTGTCCATGCTTTCTTGGGTTGCAACGGGAAAAAAGTTCTTGGTTGGAGATGGTCTCAGGCCAGAAGATGCGCAAGATTCTTCTGAGATTCTTCGTGTGGAATGTGGATAGTTTGTCGAGGTCACTCTCAGTCATCCTCCAGCTCTCTGAGCCGTACAAAAGGTGTGGAAAATACACAGCTCTGGTATAGTCTTAGTTTGGTTCTGGTGCTGTACTGGGACGATTTCCACACATTGTTCAGATTTCTATAAGCATTTCTTGCTTTGCTAATCCGGTTCTTGATGTCGCTGCCTGCTCCGCCGTTATGCCTAACAGTGCTCCCGAGGTACGTGAACTCTTCAGTTGTTGGTAAATCTTCTCCATTCACTGTGACCGGTGAGGGGTTCTGAACGTTCAGTGTCATCACCTCTGTCTTCTTCTGACTGATTTTCAGGCCTACTTGCAGTGCGAAAGTGCTGAGATGGGATGTCTTCTCTTGAATGTGATGGTGGGTATGTGAGAGCAGTGCCAGATCGTCGGCAAAATCTAGGTCTTCAAGCGTTGAGAAGGGGGTCCATCTGATGCCCCGTGACTGGTCAGCTGTTGTCTGTCTCATCACCCAATCAATTGTCAGGTTGAAGAGTAGTGCTGACATGGGGCAGCCTTGTCTGACGCCGATTTGTACACTGAATCTGGTTTTGCTGTTTCCTACTCTGCATGTGAAGTTGTTGTAGCTCTTAATGACTTGGATAATCTCCTGTGGAATTCCATATGCTCGGAGTATGCGCCATGCACTTTCTCGATGAATGCTGTCAAAGGCTTTTTCAAAATCTACGAAGTTGATATACAGCTGTCTCTGCCATTCCGTGCACTGTTCGATGATGTTGCGCATGGTGAAGATCTGGTCTATGCATCTTTTTCCTGGTCGAAAACCTGCCTGTTCCTTTCTGAGTTGTTGGTACACTGCCTCTGAGATTCGTCCGATGATGATCTTTGCCAGAATCCTGCTGGGAACAGATAGCAGAGTGATTCCTCTCCAGTTGTTACAATTGTTCAGGGCTCCTTTCTTTGGGATCTTCACGATGACTCCTTCTGTCCAATCTGCTGGTAGCTGTTTCCTCCCATATAGCTGCAAAGAGTGGCTGTAGAACTTAAGATGCAAACTCTGGATCTGCTTTGAAAAGTTCTGCGTTGAGGTTGTCCTGGCCAGGGGCTTTTCCATTCTTGAGAGAGCTGATTGCTGCTATAATCTCTTCCTTCTTTGGTGGTGTGCTGTTCACATTGAGATCGGCACCAGGATCTTGTACATCTGCCTCTTCAGTTGGTGGTGGTCTGTTGAAAACTTCGCTGAAATGTTCTGCCCATCTTGCATCTTATTCTACTTCTGTGGTAAGTATTTGGCCTTGTTTATCTAGGATTGGTGTTTCGGTGTTGCTCCGGTACTTGCCACTGACAGTCTTGGTGATCTTTTACACCTGTTCTTGCTCTCCCTTTGCGGCGCCTCCTCTGCTTGTCTTGCAATATCATCCATGTAGGTACGCTTGTCTGTTCTTGTCATTCTCTTCACAGTTTGGTTTGCTTCTGTGTACTGTTGTTTGTACCTCTCTCTCATCCACTCTGACTTTGTCTCTAAGATTTTCTTCTTCATTCTCTCCTGTTCTCGATGGCTTGCCAGGTGTCTGCTGTAATTCACCTTTTTCTCTTCCTCTGTCTCTGTCCTAAGCACGTTTCACTGGCTTGTGTGTAGGCTGTCTGACTTGTTTCCACATGGTGTTTATATAAGTCATGTCCGCAGGTGTGTAGTTTTCAGTATCCACCAGTGCTTAGACCTTGTTTTTCAGCTGGGGGTAAAAGCACTCTTTACTTTGGTGTTGCGCAGCTTTTCCACATCAAAATGTTGTTGTCTTGGTTTCCAGATCCATTTCTTCTCAGCTTCACTTTTAGGGTTGCAGTGACAAGGTGGTGATCACTGCCAACATCGGCTCCCTCCTTAATTTTACATCTAGGAGCGATCTCCTCCATATTCCATTGATCATCAGGTGGTTGATCTGGTTTTTGTCTCTTCCATTGGGGAACACCAGGTAAGCTTGTGGATCTCAGGGTGTGCAATAATGCCCTCCAATGGCCCGGTAGTTTGTCATGCAGAATTCCACCAATCTTTCTCCGTTGTCATTTATGCTGCCACATCCTTCTTTTCCCATGGCTCTTTCTTGATTTGTGTTGTCTTTTCCGACTTTTGCATTTAGGTCACCCCTCACTATCCTCATGTCATGGTTTGGTTTTGTTTTCCATTTCAGCTTGTAATTGTTCATAAAATGTATCTTTGCTTTCTTCTCCACTGTCGTTGGTTGGTGCATAGCACTGTATGATTATGGTATTAGCATGTTTACCTTTCATTCTTATCTTCATCATCCTGCTGTTGATAGGTTTCCACTCCATCAGGCACTTCTCCATTCCTTTCTTCATGATAATTGCTACTCCCTCATGGTGTTGGTTGTCATCTCTACACTGTACAGCACTGTATCTCCTGTGCTGGCTCTGTATTTGCCCGATCCTGTCCTCGGCTTTCACTGACTCCGAGAATATGTAAATTGTAGTGTCTCATCTCTGCTGTAACTTGCGCTAGTTTTTTGTCTCAAACATGGTTCTCACATTCCAGAATCCTGTTTTGGTCTTATTTTTGGCGGTTTAGACTTCCATCTTCCTGTCAGTGGCTTCCTTTCGGCTTTCACCACTGTCATTCATGCGAGTATCTTCCCATGACTCTGGAAGCCCGTCACACCCAGTAGTGTTGATTTCTTGTGTTGCCGTTTCCGTAACAAACTTCTTTTTTTTTACAGAACAGGGTTGTTAGCCCTGTGTCTAACCCCCTACTTGGGGGAAGGGTTCCACCTTAGTCGCCTTTTACGACATGCCTGGCTGGAGGGCAGAGATCCTATTCTTGCGATGCTCGCTTTGCAAGCATACCCCGGGAGTCCCACGGGGGATATTTTGTCTTACATCAGTTCAATTCCCATCTACAAGCCAGAGAAACAATTTGTTTTACATGACAAAAATCGGTTTGATATATTTTAACAAAACGCTAAAATTTTACCATCTCTTCATATACATTTAGACAACCAAGTCTCTCTTTTCACACTGGAATACTTTTGCTGTGCTTTTTGTCGATTTGATAACATTCGTGTAGTGCCAAGTGGAGTTTTAATTTTGCCACGTCTGTTAATTGTTTGGCCCTTTTTTTTTGCTAAAAGGTCAACCTTTTCATTGTGATATACACCACAGTGAGATGGAATCCAACAAAAAAATTATATCTGTGCCATTTAAGGTGAGGAGATGAATTAAATGACAAATCTTTAATACAAGTTCAGATTTAACTTTTGTTTCCATAGAGCTAATGGCTTGAGTCACTGTTTTGAATCAACACAAAAAAGTGTTCGAAAAAAGTTCTTGGAAAATCGATTGAAAGATTAAGTGCCATTAGTATAGCTATGAGTCCTGCTGTAAAAATTGAAATATTCTCCCCAAGATGAAACGATTTTTCGGATTTTAAATCTGGTATAGTGTATGCAGCACCAGCATTATTGTTTAAGACTGATCCATCTGTAAAAACTTTAAAATGGTTTGAATAATGTTCTTCCAAATGAATTTCTGCTTTAGAAGATACTAAATTCATATTACAATTCTTCATTAAGTCAATATAATTGATGTCAAACTGTGCTCTTTTGAGTTCCCAAGTTGGAGTGGGGGGTACTTCATCTCTTTTAGCAATATTTGTATATGGATTCAATCCAGCATTGATAAAAGTTTGAGATGTGTATGTACCCAGTGTGGTGTTAGAGGATATCATTCTTGCTCTCTTCGGAAAATCTCTATCAGACTTCAGATTTATTGACGGTTGCAAATCATTCTTAACAGTCATACTTCTTAGGACAAATTTACGACAAGCAATCCCTCGGTGATTTTCTAATGGTAAAATTCTACATGCGCTATATGTTTTTATACAGGAGGCATGAACTGGTAGACCTAGAGCCAGTTTGTATGCTCTACAGTCTAGACTTTGAAGTTTTCTTAAAATATATTCTGAAGCATTAAAAAATACTTCTTGGGCATACATCACTTTTGAACGAATTAAAGCTGTTGAAAGATGCAATAAGGTATTATATCCTGACCCCATGACTGTTTGCCAATAACTTTCAGAATATTAAAAATTTCCATTGTTTTACTTAGAATGTACTCAATGTGGTGGTTCCATGTCAATTTTGTTGTAAGAAAAACTCCAAGAAATTTGACTGTTTGCTTGTATTCTAAAATTCCATTATCTATTCGAAAACTCGGCATTAATGTTGGATATGATCCATTATTATAAAGCATCATGTGTGCTTTATCACTTGATAGCAATAAACCGTTTTCATTCATATAGTTTGATACCATATTCAGTTCATTTTGATAAAACTTTTTGATGTTATTCAAGGATCTCGTAGGTGTATTCTTTTTCATTGCTACCTTCATCCACATACATATATCATCAGCGTATTGAGCTATTTCGACATGCTTAATGTGCTTGGTAAGTCATGCATTAAGATGTTGAATGATAAAGGAACAATAACTGACCCCTGTGGAATGCCCATTTGAAGAGACTTTATAAATGAATATGTAATCCCTATTCTAGTTCTAAATTGTCTGTTTCCCCAGAAAATCGTTTATAAAGTTATATATATGCCCTGATAATCCAATAGTTTTTAGTTTATACAACAATCGGGAATGCCATACTTGGTCGTAGGCTTTGGTCACATCAAAAAAGGTTGCCAAAAGACATTTTCGTCTGGCGTACCAACCAGCTGCCAGCCGAAAATGAAATCCGGCGCAGGAGATGGGGATGGATCGGGCACAGCCTGAGAAAGCTAGCCAGCAACATCACATGCAGGCACTATCATGGAACCCCCAGGGAAAACGAAAAAGAGGAAGGCCAAGAAACACCTGGCGACGCGACCTTGAGGCAGAAACCAGAAAGATGGGATATACCTGGAGACAGCTGGAGAGAATAGCCCAGGACAGAGGACTCTGGTGGACTGTTGTCGGCGGCCTATGCTCCAGGGGGAGTGATGGGCCTAAGTAAGTAAGAAAGTAAACTGATACTTAATTTGAGAGGTCAATTTAACAAGAAGATCAGTGGATGACCTTCCTTTTCTGAAGCCTGCTTGGTTAACAGGTATGATGTTCTTCTTTTCACAGTAGTAAACCAGTCTGTTCAAAACAATTTTTTCTAGCAGTTTACAGATATGAGATGCAAGTGATATAGGTCTGTAACTATTTATACTAGTGTTTGGCTTACCGGTTTTAAGAATTGGGACAATAATTGACTGTTTCCATACTTTTTGTAAAATGCCACTTTCCCAACACTTATCTAATATACTCAGAAGGCTGTTTACCCATTGGTCTAGTAAATGTTTAATCATTTCATTTGAGACAGCAGCAACGTCAACTGATGTATGTTCGCCTCTTAAGGATGATATCGCATCTGTCATTTCTTGAAAAGTGAGTGGAGCATTCAGGAAATGGTTATTGTCAGAAACAGGGTCACTAAAAATATCTGTTTTCTTCCTGTTCTCTAAAGTATCTCTGTCTTTGAGATAGGCCCTCCGGTCTACTTATTTTGGAAAAAGAATCAGCAAATGCTTCAGCTTCTTCCTGTAATGAAGGAAATTTATTGTTTGGTAAATAAATGGGACAATCTGGAAGTTGTATACCTTCTTGCATAATCTTTAATTGTCTCCATATCTTTTTACCATCGTTATGATTTACAATATTTGACTTACAAAATGTTGTCCAGTGAGATGTTTTAGCTTGCTCGATAACTCGGTTACATCCTATGTTGGCGTATTTCATGGCCATGTGATTAGCACTTGATTTACCACAAATATACTGCTTGAACATTCTTTCTTTCCTCATTAACTGCTTTTTCACACTCTTCAGTCCACCACACATTGCCTAAATTACTGCAGTTTTGTCTACTACTTGTGTTTACTTTAGGTATTGTTTGAGAAGCTACTTTTAAGATGGAATTACAAAAGGAACTGTACAGAGTATGGATATCATATTCGCTTGGATCAGTTGTCTCTAAACTTTGAAGAGTGTTTGTAAAAATGAATCAATTTGCTCTTTTATAGTGATATTTCGGGATAATATCTGGGGTTGGGTTTTGCTGTATTAAACTTTTCATTTAAAGTAATACATATAGGAATATGGTCACTGCCTAAAGTGTCATCACATGTTTTCCACGAACATATCAACCCAAGTCTAGGTGAGATCAGAGTTAGATCTATAGCAGTTGACCGATGAGTAGGGATGTCTGGAGGGAGAGAGAGAGAGAGGAGAGAGAGAGAGAGAGAGAGAGAGAGAGAGAGGAGAGAGGAGAGAGAGAGAGAGAGAGAGAGAGAGAGGTGTGTGTTTGTGTGTGTGCCTGTGTTTGATTGTGTGTGCATGTTTATGCGAGTGCGTTGTGTGTGTATGTTTGTGTGCGTGAGTGTGTATTTGTGTGTATATGCATGTGCGTGAGGTAAGCATGTAGTTTGTTGTTTGTGGGTGTGTGTTGTGTGTGTGTGTGTGTGTGTGTGTGTGTGTGTGTGTGTGTGTGTACATAGGTACTGTAAACTGTACAACAGCTAGGAATCTGTAGGCCTAGATAGTTGTAATATTTTAAAAAAATTATATCATATTAAAAATTCAAACAGAATCAAATTTAACTTTAACAGGAGCAACAAAAATCGTTTATAAAAACCCACCGACTGGACTCTTACTCAAGCCTTTCACTATTTCTAGCATTTTAAGATTATCAAACAAAATGTCTGTGTGGGAAAAACTAGCAGAGTCAGTGTTAGACAACCAAGCCGGCAAGAAAGGCTTCAACTGATCACAATAAAACATAACATGTTTGTGGCGGAATCTGATCACCACAAATACAGAACACATTTCGACTGAATTTCGTTTTGAGAGCATCGAGCCTTAGTCTGTATATCAGACTTGTCAAGTGTCTATGACACAATTTGTTTGAACAGAGTTCTCTTTGTATTAAGACTATCGATTTGCACCTTGCACATCTTTTCAAATGATATGTACCATGATATAGAGTGCCAAACTGATCCCAGCAAGTCTTCTTGAGAAGTCAACATCCCTCTTGTAAAGACAGCGGCATTTGCATTTTGATGGAATTTGCATTGTTCATTGCACCCCTTTTAGCTGTACGATCTTCCCATTCGTTTACCCAAAGACCACAATGGGATGGAATCCAGGAAAATTGTATACAGGTACCACGTGTGGACAAAAAATGAATTAAATGAACAATTTCAGTCACAATCTCACCTCTTATATTAGTACTAAAATATTGTAAAGACTGTAGAACAGACTTGGAATCAACACAGAGTAATACTTGTACACAGGTGAAAGGAAAATTAAGCAGGAAGTTTAACGCCATCACAATTGCAACAAGCTCTGCTGAGAAAATAGAAAAGTCTTTTCCAATGTAATAAGACCTTTCAGTTTTTTGAGCTGGAAGTACAAGTCCAGCACCTGCAACATTACTATCAAGTATAGAGTCGCGCGAGCGCGCGTGTGTGTTTTCTTTTCCCCCTTGCAATTCATTCTTAAGGATTTGACTTTGTATTGTTTTTGTTGCATTGGTCCAATACAGTGCAGCAGTACTCTGACACAAATGAGCTCCAAAAAGAAGAAAGCTTTTGGGGAGAGGAGAGGGGAAGTTGAAGGAAAAAAACTGGGAGTGATATGTGACAGAACTGAATTTGTGGGAAGCTAGTTAGCTATGGATGGTGACATACATGACATGAACATGTCCAGCATACACAGGAGCGAGGAGAGAGATGGGCTCCACCAGGTTCAACTTCCCCAAGACACACAGCCTGAAAAATACAAGGCAGTGGCCAGCATCACTGTACTGAGTGAAGTCAGCAGTCCAGTCCATTGAGGTCATGTTTGACCTCTGCCAGTATGGAATTGTCAGTCTGACTACAGACCATAGCTGTGCCACATATTGAATTGTCAGTCTGACTACAGACCATAGCTGTGCCACATATTGAATTGTCAGTCTGACTACAGATCATAGCTGTGCCACATATTGAATTGTCAGTCTGACTACAGATCATAGCTGTGCCACATATTGAATTGTCAGTCTGACTACAGATCATAGCTGTGCCACATATTGAATTATCAGTCTGACTACAGATCATAGCTGTGCCACGTCTTGAATTATCAGTCTGACTACAAATCATAGCTGTTCCACATATTGAATTGTCAGTCTGACTACAGATCACAGCTGTGCCACATATTGAATTATCAGTCTGACTACAGATCATAGCTGTGCCACAAATTGAATTGTCATTCTGACTACAGATCATAGCTGTGCCACATATTGAATTGTCAGTCTGACTACAGATCATAGCTGTGCCACATATTGAATTGTCAGTATGACTACAGATCATAGTTGTGCCACATATTGAATTGTCAGTCTGACTACAGATCATAGCTGTGCCACATATTGGATTGTCAGTCTGACTACAGATCATGGCTGTGCCACATATTGGATTGTCAGTCTGACTACAGATCATAGCTGTGCCACATATTGAATTGTCAGTCTGACTACAGATCATAGCTGTGCCACATCTTGAATTGTCAATCTGACTACAGATCATAGCTGTGCCACATATTGAATTGTCAGTCTGACTACAGATCATAGCTGTGCCACATATTGAATTGTCAGTCTGACTACAGATCATAGCTGTGCCACATATTGAATTGTTTGTCTGACTACTGACTACAGATCATAGCTGTGCCACATATTGGATTGTCAGTCTGACTACAGATCATAGCTGTGCCACATATTGAATTGTCAGTCTGACTACAGATCATAGCTGTGCCACATATTGAATTGTCAGTCTGACTACAGATCATAGCTGTGCCACATATTGGATTGTCAGTCTGACTACAGATCATAGCTGTGCCACATATTGGATTGTCAGTCTGACTACAGATCATAGCTGTGCCACATATTGAATTGTAAGTCTGACTACAGATCATAGTTGTGCCACATATTGAATTGTCAGTCTGACTACTGACTACAGATCATAGCTGTGCCACATATTGAATTGTTTGTCTGACTACAGATCATAGCTGTGCCACATATTGAATTGTCAGTCTGACTACAGATCATAGCTGTGCCACATATTGAATTGTCAATCTGACTACAGATCATAGCTGTACCACATATTGAATTGTCAGTCTGACTACAGATCATAGCTGTGCCACATATTGAATTGTCAATCTGACTACAGATCATAGCTGTGCCACATATTGAATTGTCAGTCTGACTACAGATCATAGCTGTGCCACATATTGAATTGTTTGTCTGACTACTGACTACAGATCATAGCTGTGCCACATATTGAATTGTCAGTCTGACTACAGATCATAGCTGTGCCACATATTGAATTGTCAGTCTGACTACAGATCATAGCTGTGCCACATATTGAATTGTTTGTCTGACTACTGACTACAGATCATAGCTGTGCCACATATTGAATTGTCAGTCTGACTAATGACTATAGATCATACTGCCGTCAGCGCCTGGGCTTTATCACAGTTCTTGATTAAACCATTGATGCTGGGGCAACAGCAAAGTGAGAGGCTGTATGACCAGTGGCTTTCCCCATCATGGAATTCCACTTTAAACAGCTTAGGCTTTAGTGATCGACGATGACTCTCTGACTAGGTGGCTTGACTCGCTCAGTCCATTATGTGCTGCAGCCCTAGGGTGGTTGGCCTTTGGAGAACATCTCCAACGCTGACCTTCCTTATGTCCACTTGGCCGAGAGAGTGGGATGTGCTGTGGGCAAGGCATCTCCCTATAATCAAATTTGCCCAGTTTCCAAAACAGCAGCTGCCTCCTCTGCTGTTTTGGAGGTCATCGTCGGACATATGGATGGGTTTGGTCTAGGGGTAACGCGCCTGTCTCAGAATGCGAAAAGTCCCGGGTCGGTGTGTGCGTGGTTCGTATCCCGTTTGGGCCCGAAATTTTCCCCCATCCATTAGACCATGAGTGGTGGTCTGGGCGCTAGTCTTTCGGATGAGACGATAAACCGAGGTCCCGATGTTTACACAAAATTTTCAGCGCACGTTAAAAGAACCCACGGCAACAAGAGAGTTTGTCCCTGGCAAAATTCTTAGAAAAACGCCACTCTGATAGGGAACGAATACAGTTGCAGACCAAAAAAAAAAAAAAAGGGTGGCGCTGCTCTTGTGGCGACGCCCCTCTCCCCCGGGAGAGCAGCCCGAATTTCACGCGAGAGATCTCGTGCCTTAAATGTATAAAAAATTAAAAAAAGACACGACGGACAAACATACATATCATAGCTGTGCCACATATTGATCTAGACTACTGACTACAGTGGTAGTGTAACCACAAATCTGGCTGTTTTCCTAAACCAGATGGTTTCAGAGAGCAATGTCTTACAGCAGGCACTGGATGTGTTATCTGGGCAGTGTTTGCTCAAAATGATCAGTTGTGGGCTTGCTGGGGGAAGCTGAAGATTGATGTGGCTTTTCCTCATCTTGAAAGGTGGACATTGACAGTAGTTGTTTGAAAACATCGACATTGACAGTAGTTGTTTGAAACATGGACATTAACAGTAGTTGTTTGAAAACATGTTTCCCAAGTCCAACCCTCGTCCACGTCGTGGGAAACGGAAACAGGTCAACTGCTAACGGGCCTCTGGTGAAGCTGTGACTGGCCTAGCAAGCCGACAGTGGATTTTAACAACGCTAAGAAAACTGAAAAAGACATAACGGACGGATACCAACGGAAAACGACCTCGCAATGAAAACGGACATCGAGATAGGAACAGTGACTACATTGCAACATGGAACATCTGCGGCCTAACAAACAAGGAACCAGAAATTGTGGAATTCATGACCAAAAGAAAGATCTCCATCATGGGCATTTCAGACACTAGGAAGAAAGGAGAAGGAACGAAAGAAATCCATTCAAATTTTGTTCTCATCTGGAGTGGAGTCAGGAAAGACCAAGAGCAATGCATGGTGTGGGATTCATCCTACACCCAGACATAGCAAAGAATCTCATGAGTATAGAACATATATCAGAAAGACTGATAAAATCGGTGTAAGAAAGTCCAACAAAATTGTCTACTATATTCAAGTATATGCACCGTGTAACGATTCGTACTCAAAGAGGAGAAAAAACTCATTCTATCAAGAGCTCTCCGACCTCATCAACACACCCCTGACAAAAGGACCTGTATGTCATGGATGAATTTCAACGGCAGAGTTGGTGAGAAAAAAACCGTGGACAAACATCTTGACCCCCACAGTGACCACAGAACACCTTGTAATTACAACGGAACCACGTGCTGGAACTATATGCAAGCATAAATCTGATCATCACCAACACCTTTTCCAACATCGAGCCTCCCAAATTACACCTGGTACAAATGGAACGATCTCAACATCTCGTCTCAAATCGACTTTATACTTGCAAGATCTAGAACACTTTTAACGCCATCAAAGACTCAAAAGCCATCCCCAATGCCAACCTTGACACTGACCACAGGCCTGTCATTCTAGCCTCCAGTACTCATAAGAAAAAAATAACAACTTCTAGGAAGAACCAGCCTGAAAAGATCAACCTCCTCAAACTGGAAGAGAAAGAAGTGCAAGAAAAGATTCACAGTGCATCAAGGTGAAACTTGACCCCATTGATACAACACCTCTCAACATGGAGCAAGTCTGGGACACCTTCAAGCCAGCTCTCTTGAACACCTTAAGGGAAGTTTGCGGGACAAAGAAATGTGGAGGTAATAACAGGAAAGCTACAGCTTGGTGGAACCAAGAGGTGAAGGAAGCCATCAAGAAAAAAAGCAGCTATATAAAGCTTGGGTCAAGACCAAGACAGAAGAGGGCTACGTCAAGTACAGAATCGCAAGAAGACATAGTAATCGTGTTGTGAAAGCCTCCAAAGAACAATCTTGGGCGACTTATGGAGAGAAGTTAAGCGAAATTTGCAAGAACTCCCCAAGAGAATTTTTCAAAAGTGTGAAGACGATGAGAGTAAGAGATGAGCCATTCAATCCAACAACAGTAGTGAATGATGAGCAAATGGAGAGGCACTGCACAAAGAAGAGGAAATTCTGAAACGATGGGAAGACTATTTTAAAGAATCTTTTAAACCCATCTGGAGTACAATCTTCCAGCTCGCAGTTCTCACCACGCTACAAAGACCAGTTAGAGCCCCAAAATCCTTGAAGCTGAAACAAGAAAAGCAATTAAACCAGCCCAAAGGGCAAAGCGGCAGGTGATGACGGCATAACAACTGAGCCATCCTTGCATGCGGAGAAAACGGGAGTTAAGTGGCTCACCTTCATCTTCCAGAAAGCATGGGAAGAGAGGAAAGTACCAATGGACTGGCAAAATGCAATAGTGGTGCCAATTTGGAAGAAGAAGGGCAGCAAGAGAGACTGCAGCACCTACAGAGGCATTTCACTTCTGAGCCATGTAGGGAAAATGTATGCAAAGATTCTGGAACAGCGCACAAGAGCCAAGCAGAACACCTACTGAGCAATGCCCAGTTTGGCTTTCGGAAAGGAAGAGGGTGCACAGATGCCATTTTCGCACTCCGACAGCTGTGTGAAAGAGCCATCGAATACAACCAAGACCTGCATACAGTATTCGTTGATCAAGAAAAAGCTTTCGACCGAGTCAACAAGAGACAAGCTCTGGAAGATCCTGGAGCAGTACGACGTTTAAGGGGCAGTTGCTTGATAACATCAGAGCAATCTATGCCAACAGTATGAGCGCAGTCCGAACAGCCGTGGAACATCCGACTGGTTCCCGGTTACATCAGGGGTCAGGCAAGGCTGCGTACTTCCCCCCTTCTCTTCGTGATCTACATGGACCAGATTACAAAGGAAGCCAACCCAGATCTGAGGCCCTGAACGAACTATTATTTGCTAGACCCAAGTCCCTGATGAATCAGAACAAAGCAGCTCTTCAAGAACACACAGACCAACTCAAACAAGCTGCGAGAGGTATGACATGAAGATCAGTATCACCAAAACAGAAGTTATGTCTGTCAGCAGAAATCCAGGAAAGCTGGACATCAACATCAACGGCACCCAGCTGAAACAGACCAAAGAATTTAAATACCTTGGCAGCCTCTTCACTGAAGATGGAAAATTGGACAGAGAGATAGAAACAAGATGCCAGAAAGCGAATGCAGTCAGTTACCAACTCGCCCCCCTTCTAAAACATCCCAGCATCCCAATGAGCACCAAGGCAAAAATCATCAACGCCATCTTCGTTCCAACACTCACATACCAGTGTCAGACATGGGCCCTAACAAAAGCCTTAGAGAGAAAACTGGTCACATGTGAAATGCGCTGCCTGAGAAAAGCTGTCAACAAGACCAGACGCGACAAGTTCAAGAATGAGGTGATCAGAGACATGGTTGGACTAACACCAATTCTCCACCATATCGAACAACAAAGGATCAGGTGGTTTGGTCACCTCACTAGAATGCCGCCCAACCAACCAGCCCTACGGGCATACACCATCAAATACAATGGCTGGAAAGCCAGAAGTAGACCAAGGAGACGATGGAGCGACTCCGTGGCTGACACCCTGTGAGCCCATGACCTGTCACTACATCAAGCCTCCCGCCTAGCTGCAGACAGACGTCTGTGTCTCCCCGCGACGCCGAAGGGCACCAGCGGCAGATGAAAGAAGAAGAAGAAGAAGTTTGAAAACATGGACATTGACAGTAGTTGTTTGAAAACATGGACATTAACAGTAGTTGTTTGAAAACATGGACATTGACAGTAGTTGTTTGAAAACATGGACATTGACATAGTTGTTTGAAAACATGGACATTGACATAGTTGTTTGAAAACATGGACATAGACAGTAGTTGTTTGAAAACATGGACAGAGACAGTAGTTGTTTAAAACATGGACAGATTGCCAGATCTGCTGTGTAGAGTTATCCAGCATTGGTTCCTTGTGGTATTCTCTGTCTCCAGATGCCCTCAAGACCTTAGGTTTTGCCTTGTTCTTTCCAGGCAGGTTTACTGCAGTTCTCTTCTTCTCCTATGTGTACCTAAGCATCATTTGAGTTCCATAGTGCTCAAGCAATGGTCCTGGCTTAATGTTTCACTCTTCTCATCTTGATCATGTCTGTCCTCTGCTTCATTGCCTTCACTGGCACAATAACTATAGAACACTGCATCTCACTGTCCAGTGTGTCTGTCAGCATTGCCCCTCCTGTATGTCTGATCTTCTTCAGCTGTATGTGCCAGCTTGCTATCGTCCATCTTCCTCTGATACAACCAGACTCTGCATTCCAACTCGTTGTGTGTCCCGTGGTTCCTGTACACGTGTTCTCTCAAGCAACACCTTCTCTCTGGAAGGATCTTCCTTCTTCCTTCCATCATTCTGACTCAGTCTTAGCCTTCAGAAGAACTCTTCCAACAGACCTCTTCCATTTATTCTTTTTATAGCTATACCGTTGTCAGTAGCTAGGATTTTCCCCCTCTGTGTTCGAGTGTGTGTGTGTGTGTGTGTGTGTGTGTGTGTGTATGTGTGTGTGTGTCGCCACGCGCGCGTGTGTGTGAGTGTGTGTGTGTGCTGTGTGTGCGCAGCGCTGCTTGTGTTTGTGTGTGTGCCGTGCCGCTTGCTGTGTGTGTGTTGTTTCTTCAGTTAAAGGCTTTCTCTATGATGATATTAGTCAAAAGAGAAGGGGAGAAGAAAAGAGAGAAGGTGGTGGAATGTCTCTGTGTGTGAGGGAGAGAGAGAGAGAGAGAGAGAGAGAGAGAGAGAGAGAGAAGAGAGAGAGCGAGAGCGAGAGAGAGAGAGAGAGAGAGAGAGAGAGAGAGAGAAATGTTTATTCATAAAGCCATGGCCTTAGAGGATACAATAATCAGCAAACAAATATGATGTATGTTGATGTGTTATGTGCTAGATGCTTCTTCTTAAATCTAACTTAAGATATCCCGTTGTTTACAATCATTCATGTGATGCATCAAAACCCCTGAAACTGATCTTACAGTACTTTTGGGATGAATGCTCTCGTACTATCTCTTAAGCCTGGACAGGAAAGCAGCGAAAGTGGGATTTCGCTCGACCTTACAATATGGGCAGAAGATCTCGTGAGCAGTCTTCTATGCGATAAGTATTGAATCCATTACTCTATACATTTAATACGCTTCAAATGTCTATCAATATGCATGGACATAATTATAAGTTGGTACACAATTTACTTGACTAAACATTCTATAGTGGTAAAATCCATCACTATTCTGTACATGACTCTCACAATTTTGCCACAACAATCAATCAACCTTTCACAAAACTGTTGAATAAAACCACGCACATCTCCAACTCCTTGATTTAACCACACGTACCAAAACCCAATTCATATAATTGTATTCATATAATTGTATTCTTACATTTGAAGCCCAAAGGAAGAGGAGAGAGGAGAGAGAGAAGAGAGAAAGAGAGAAGAGAGAGAGAGAGAGAGAGAGAGAGAGAGAGAGAGAGAGAGAGACTTGCGAGTGGGTATGTATATGTGTCTATGTAAGTGTATGGAGTGTGTGTGTGTAGCATTCATGTGCATTTGTTTGTATGCCCACGTGCACATAGGCGTGCCCTTCTCTGTGCATGGCAGACTGTTACAGTGTCAGCCTGAGGAAGTGAAGGTGTGAGTGTTGGGCTGCCTGTGTGGTCAAATGGCGTTGTGACTGTTGGTTTGTTTGTTGTTTTCTTGCTGTTGTTGTTGTGATTGTTGTTTCTGTTTTCCATGCCATGCATTGTCCCATGTTCCCCTGTCCAACTGTCCTGTCTTCTTTGGGTCCAGCGATGTAAACAGGGCTTCAGGCCACCTCCAGGTAACAGCGCTGTGCAGGTTTACACTTCATGACACCATCACAGGACATCACATTGCATTGCTCACATGTCTTATTGCATAAGTCAACATATAATCATGAAAATGATAATGAAAATAATGATGATAATGATAATAATCACCTTATTTTACATGTAGAAACTGAAAATGCACAAAATGCAGTACATATCATTTTTTTTTAAAAACCTACACCATGAGAAATGTATACAGCGTTCATTGTCATGTGGTACCACTCCTTCCATCAGGCAGCATTGGCTCACTACCGGCAAGAGGCACAGTTCTGAGATCACAGTCAGACCTTGTCACCTGGCGCTGGCTAAAAGAACTGGCACCTCATCCCCCCCCTCCCCTGTTTTGTGGTCACCACTCACACATGGTCAGTTCACTCTTGCTTAATCAGACTTATTTTATCTATTTATTCTTTTATTTATTTATTCTTATATTTCGAGGATAATGGAATAAGCACTCATGTGTGTATGCAGTTCTGTCAATTTTGTCATCCGTTCCCACCGGCACACAATGACCTACTCTTCCGAAAAGCGGAACGGGTTTTAATGTGTGCGCAAGATGTTCTGCATGCGTTCGCACACGGGGCCTCGGTTTAAAGTCTCATCCGAAAGACTTTAAAATCATGAATACAAGTACAAAACTGAGCAGATCAACCAGACACAGACTGGTTAGGATGCACACCACATTCACCACATACACCACATTCACTATATACACCACATTCACCACATTCACCGATTTCACCATCTCTCTGGCTCCCTCCATCCCTTCCTTCCTACCTCTTTTCACGTCAATGCCTTCTCTCTCTGTCTCTCTCTCTGTATCTCTCTGTCTCTCTGTGTGTCTCATTTGTCCAGAAACAGTTTGCTCATAACCGTAAGCTGTATGTAGCATTTATTGACGTTGAAAAGACATTTGATTATGCTAATAGAAACTTGTTATGGCCTATTCTATTGAAAAATGGCGTGAAGGGTAAATTATTACGTTGTTTGAGAACCATGTATCAGAATGTCAAAAGCAGAATAAGATGTGGATCTAAGCTGACGGACATAATATACTGCACCACGGGGATCAAACAGGGTGATGTATGTAGCCCTCTTTTGTTTTCTGTTTTCATTAATGAGTTAGCCATAGAAGTCATTAATAAGGGTAACATGGTGCCACTTTCCCCCAAGATTTCACAGAATTGTTTATTCTTCTGCTTGCTGATGATGTCATCCTGCTATCTGAAACTGTTGTAGGCTTACAACAGCAGTTAAATAGCTTAAGCAGTGCTGCAACATCACTTGATCTTAAGGTTAATCTGAATAAGAGTAATATTGATGTATTCAGAAAAGGTGGTTATTTAGCTGCTCACGAAAAAAAACTGTACAATGGCAAAGTCATGCCTGTGATTAATGTATATAAATATTTAGGAATCTGTTTTTCTAAAAAGCTTAGTTTCACAAGTGCATGTAAAGATCTGGCAAGTCGAGGTAAAAGAAGCTTGTTAATTGTTTTGAAAAAATTACGATTATTGAATAACAACGCTTTTGACTTGTTTATTAAGATATTTGATGCACAAATACAACCCACTGTGTTATATGGCGCGGAAATTTGGGGACTGGATGCAGCTGTAACATTGTGAATCAGTACACCTCTTTGCTTTAAAGCAGTTTTTAGGCTTAGATAGCCGTACACCTAATGATCTTGTTTATAGTGAAACCAATAGATATCCTCTCTCTGTTAATGCTGCTGTAAGACGCATTAGATATTGGATTAAGATTCTGTATATGGATGAGTGAAGGTTACCTTTTAAGTCTTACAGGATGCTTTATGATCTAGATGTTAAGGGGAAAAGCACCTGGGCTTCACAAATACGTACCTGTTTATGTGAACTTGGCTTTGGGTTTGTTTGGCTCAATCATGGTGTCGGAAATTGTAGAGAGTTTATCAACGTTTTCAGGCAAAGATTGATTGACTGCCATTGGCAGCAGTGGAATAGTCATATACAAAACAGTGAAAAATTTCAAATGTACAGACAATTTATAGGTTCACACGATGTAAAACCTTATCTAAAGCTTGATATGGACATAAATTTGAAAAGAATTATGTCTAAGTTAAGACTTAGTGTATCAGACATAAATGTTCATAAATTTAGATATATAGAACATGATGATGATGACCTCAGGTTACTATGCCCATTATGTAAGCAAACAGTGGAAGATGAAGTTCATTTTGTGCTGTGCTGTCCAGTATTAGAAGATGTAAGACAGAATTACATTCAGGTAAAGTATAGTAGACAGCCTAATTTATTTAGATTCTGTCTACTCATGGCATTTAGTCACCCTGAGATTGTGCGCAGTCTTGCTTTATATTTGTGTAAAGCCTTTAGAATAAGAGAGATCTTGGTTTCTTAAGTCATATTTTTTGTAACTGATTTTTATTGTGGTGGTTGTGGTTGTCAAGAACTATACAACTACCCAATCCAACCTGACAAGAGCATAATAGAAGAGGAAGCAGCAACATCAAGAGTACTCTCGCCATTACCTATACTGAGGGAAGAAGTGGAAGAAGCCATCCGCAGTTTACCAGTAGGAAAGTCCCCAGGAGCAGACAACATACCAGCAGAGCTGCTCAAGCATGGTGGCGAAACAGTTATCACACATGTTACAGCTATCTGTCAGAAGATTTGGGAGACAAAACAGTGGCCAACAGAATGGACACAATCACTCATCATACCTCTGCCCAAGAAGGGGAATTTACGCCAATGCCAAACTATAGAACAATCAGCCTCATCAGCCACGCCAGCAAGATCATGCTCAAAGTTATTTTGAATCGACTCAAGAAGGAGACAGAAGAACACCTTGCAGAGGAACAAGCTGGGTTCAGGGCAGGCAGGAGCACAATCGAACAGATTTTTAACTGCCACATCCTGATGGAAAAACATCTTCAACATCAGAGAGACCTGTTCCACAACTTAAACGACTTCAAAAAGGCTTTCGACAGAGTATGGCACGAAGGCCTGTGGCAGGTCCTCAGAATGTTTGGCATTGAAGAAGGACTAGTGCAAACCATTCAAGCACTATACAACACCGCAAGCAGTGCAGTCCTTCTGAACAATCAGGTCGGAGACTACTTCAAACCACAGTTGGGGTCCGAGAAGGATGCCTGTTATCTCCAGTCCTGTTGAATCTGTACTTGGAAAACATTATGAGAGAGACCCTCCATGACTTCCATTCTAACATCTCCATTGGCGGCAGACCCATCAACAACTTGCGGTTTGCCGATGACATTGACCTCATGGGCGGAAGTAACACAGAGCTGCAAGATCTTACGACCAGACTGGAGAATAGAGCTAGAGCATATGGGATGGAGGTGAGCTCGGAGAAAAGTAAAGTACTTGTGAACAGCACGAGCATCGCCACTGCTAAAATTTACATGAACGGCCAGCAACTGGAGGAGGTAGACGCTTTTAAATAGCGCCAACGTTTACCCAAAATGTTGTCAAAAGATTCAGTTTTAGTTCAGTATGCGGATGACATTTGCTTGTGGATGAAGGTGACATTAAAACGAAAGACTCCACTTCGAACTTTAAAGTATATAGAGAAACTTTATCAGTCTGAACTGAATAAAATCAGCTCATTTATGACAGAAAATGGGCTTAGCTTGTCGCTTGAAAAAACAAATATGATGCTTTTTAATTCAGGTTATGACCCTGGGAAACTTCCTTCTTTTACTGTAGATGACACTGACATATTATATACCAAACATGTTAAATTTCTGCGCGTTATTCTGACTCCATAATTGTCTTGGTATAATCATATCAGCTATATACTGAATAAAGCAAGAAAGAGTTTAAATTTTCTAAAACTTGTGTGTAAACAACCTTGGGGACAAGATACAAAATCACTTATATCTTTAGCTACTTCTTTAGTGCGCTCAAGACTTACATATGGACAAGTGGTGTTGTTGTGTTTTTTTTAGCACGCCACGATACTTGTTAAATAAATTGCAAAGCGTAGATAGTAAAGCACTCAAATTATCTCTTGGCTTTCCTTTTCATGCATCTATTCTAGGCTCTAACAAGGAAACAGGTGTGCTACCTCTTGACGAACACAGAGAATTCTGTGCTGCAAAGTATATTTTGAGATGTTATTCAAACGAAAATAATTCACAAAAAGAAGTTAGCTTAAGATCGGATATAAATTTTGTTAAACGAGCTAGGTCAATTGAATCACTAACATCTATAAAGACGTACACCTCGGGTATCTTCAAAGATTTCTAAAATTGATGAAAATGTCTTGCTGTTACACCGTCTTTTTCAGCTGTCCCTAAATGGGAAATGAATAAGCCAATATTTGACATATGTCATACAAATCTATCAAAAAGCGATTCACCTAACACACTTGCAAGCTTAGTGAATTCGCATATTGACACTCACTATTCAGACCACTTAACAATATACACAGACGATCAAAACTTGATATACCAGCTCATAACATTGAGAAAATATATCATATAACTAGTGGCGTTTCTATCTTTACTGCAGAACTCTTCGCAATATTGATGGCTCTCAACTATGTTGTTCCACTTCCTTACAAAGATTTGAAAATTGTACTATGCGTTGATTCTAAATCTGTATTGTGCGCATTAAATTCCTTAAAGCAAAATACTAGACTAGAAATGATCACTGAAATCAAACATGCTGTTCATTTATTGTCGTTGAAAGGCATCAGTGTTACTTTTGCTGGGTTCCTTCCCACTGTGGGATCATTCCTAATGATCGGGTCGATAGAGCTTCCCGACGAGGAGCACGCAACGTTGAAGGATAACTTTTAGTCAATATTCCCTTAGACTTGCGAGAGGGTTATGAACTTTTAAAGTATACTTCCTATAATAAGGCAATTAACAAATGGTTAAATTCTAATTGTTATTACACTCAAAATTGCCTAAATATGACGGATGTACAAAACATTAAGCGTTTCTGTGCAAAGACACCTATGTTTGCTTTCAGAAATATATCAAGCTTGGTTTATAGATTCGGTTTAAATGCTCTTCGCACAAAATAATGCAAGAACATACTATACATGTGTGGAAAACAAATTAGCGTCAGACATCTACTTACTGGTTGTCCTAGAATTAAAGAAATCGTTTCTATGACATTGAAAGATCCGTTACGTTTAGAATCATCTGTAACGCTTAAAAGCCTCCTAAACAATGATATACTTCTTTGCAAAATTTCTGAATGTCTGCTACACAGCCCAGTCGGTATCTTCCTGTGATTGATCACACTGTTTTAAAGCTTATCATTTAATGAATGTTCTGTAAACCTTTCTAAATGCCCTTTGTTGTTGTGGTGGGTTTTTTTTTTTTTACCCCATACTTAATACTAATATCTACGTAGAATATGTTAACGTTCCCAAAGTTGAAACTTTTTGGCTAGTTATAGTATCTATTGTTAGTTTTCAGAGTTTTTCTTGTTCTATTTGCTATCATTGACTGGTTGAAGATTTAGAAACATGTTCTTGATTATTCCCCTATAGTTCTTTCAAATAGTAAGGCCCTAGGTTCTTTATAACTGTTTGTTGCTTAGGTCATTTTATTGGCACACACACACACACGCACACACACACACACTCACATTAATACACATACACACACACGCACGCAAGCCTCCCACACATACTCGCATGCTCATACGCAAACAAGCGCGTGCGCACACGCACAGACACATACAAACACACATATATACATACGCAACGCATGCACTCACGCACATATACACACTCACACTCACATACACATGCAGGCACACACATACATTTCACAATTCTTCTGATATATTTACGCACACACGCGCGTGCGAGCACACACACATACACCACACCCCCCAAAACACTCTCAAAAACACACTCCTTTACTCACACACACATACACACACACGGGACGCCCCCACGCAAAACACAAACATACACACACGCCAAATATAAAACATACACACACCACACACCATACAACCCGGGTCACAAACATGCACATATGCACGCGCGCGCGGCCCCCCCACACCCCACACAAAAACACACACACACAAAACAAATGTTTGCTAAAAAAAGTGGAAAAGAAAAAGGGAAAAGGCTGGTTTTTTCCCCCCCGCATACTTTTTCATTTTTGGGTATTGAGAACATTCTTTGCCTCCCTTAAAGGTTTTTTTGAAAAACCTGTACAAAAAAAAATTGTTTCTCTAATCTTTCAATTGAAATTAAATCCTTTTGAGCAAAATTTCCAAAAATTTAAAAATGTAAAATGCGGGGAAAAAATTTTTTTAATGTTTTATTTTTCTGTACAATGTCAAGGTTTTAAAAAAATTTTTTACCATTCCCTTTTCAAGATAAAATTTTCCCCGCAGGAAGTTTTTAAACCCAAACCAGAAATTTAAAATTTTGTGGGGATTTGGCCCCTTTTCCTGTTTTCAATCCCCAGTATTCTCTTTTTTGTAAAAGTATGGGGCTTTGGGAAAACTACATTTTTTCTTTTTTCACAGCTGCCGTTTCAAATAGTTCAAAATTTTTTTTGTTTTTCCCCAAAATTAGAAATATTTTTTTAATTGTTCTGGATTTTGTTAATTTTTGTATTTTTGCCATGTTTTTTTTCAACATACTATTTTTTAAAGAAATTTGGGGGAATCTTTTAAAGTGCAATTTTATACCCAAAAACTATTTTAAATTAAAACTTTTAAAAACCCTTATCCAAATTTTGCTGGCCCCCCCCCCCCCCCCCCCCCTGCCCCATCGTCCCAATTTTCACTTTAAGTAAAGACGAAAAAATTTAAAAACACACACACACACACCCCAAAAACACACCACACCCCAAAACAAAACCCCACACCACCCACAAACACACACACACCCCCACACACAAATGAACCGCTAATATTATTTTTGGTTGGGAAAGGGCGTTAAACCCGAAGAACTGAAGAAAAATGCAAAACACAAAGGGTTTTTTGAATACACAACAGACACAAAGGTAAACCCAAAAAACATAAAAATTTAAACATGTTTCCCCTTTCCGTAAAGGAGAAAAAAAACCCCTGAACGGGGTATGGCTGCCTATATTTGGGGAGGGACTTGAAAAAAAAATCCCCCAACCCTCCATTCGGGGTGCAATTTTTAATCTCAAAAGTGATTTCCCCTTTTGGGGGTGTGTGATTTAGAGTTCTTTTTCGGGGTGACCCCCAGAGGGGATAAACCCTTTGGAAAAAACAAAACAACAACTCATTTTTCCAACAGAATCACTTTTTAAAAAAGACAACACAGAAGTTTACAGAGAAGAGAGACAGACAAGACCCGAGGGAGAGAGGCAAGAAACAAAGAGACAGAGAGGGACAGGACCCAAAAAAGAGAGACAAAACAAGAGAAAAGAGACTTTAATCTGTTCCCCTTTTTTTTGAAAAAAAATAGAAAAGTACACATCATGTGCCCGCTCCTTTTTTTTTTTACATCTTTTCCCCCCTGTGTATTGGTTCTTGAGAACAGAACAAAAAGACAGAGAGAGAAGAAGAGAAAGAAGAGAAGAGAGAGAAGAAGGGGAGAGAAGAGAGAGGAGAAAAGGGGAAAAGGAAAAAAAAAAACAGACAGACAGACGCAAAAAGACAAAGAAAAAATAAGAAAAACCGAACTTTACACAAAAAACCACACACAGGCACAAAAAAAACACAAAAAAAAGACAACAGACAACAGGGAGAAAGACAGGGCAACAACCCGACAAAGCTAAAAAAAAATAAAAAGAACACCATCCAAAATGACAGTCCCCCCCATCAAAACCCCAAAAAATTTACTGACAGGACACCAATCGGAAAAGGAAGGAAGAAGGTAGGGTAGGAAAGGAAAAGGGAAAGGGAAAGGGGGGAGGGAAGGAAAAAGGGAAAGGGGGGGAAGGGAAAGGAAAAAAAAGGGAAAAAGATAAAGACAAGATCCTTTCCCGTAAGTAAATATCACCGTATCGTCCCCTTGTCAATACTGTAAAATAGGGATTAGTAGTTAAAAAAAATTTGTAGAGTAGTAGTAAATAGTTTTTATAAATAGTATATAGTAATAGAGCAGCACAGCAGCACAAAAACACAAACACACAACAAACACAATTTGTAGTAAGTAAATAGTACAGCACACAGCAGCAACAAAAAGCCCAGCAGCAAACAGCAGCAAAAGATAGATTTGTATAGTTTGTAGTAGGCAGCAAAACAGCAAAAAAAGCAACACCAAACAGCACCCAAAAGGGAACAGACAGCAGCAGCACAGCAGCAGAATAGTAGTATTTTGTTAGTTAGTAGTAGTTTTAATAGTAGTATAAGTTTGTAGTATATAGTAGTAAGAAAAGCAAAAGCAGGCAGTTGGAATAAACCAGCGCGGGGCACAGCAGAAACAGCAGCAAACACAGCACACAGGGGCAAAGTATTTTTGTAGAGTAGTAAATAGAGAAAGAGAAGAGAAAGGGAAATTATAGAGAGTAACAGCAACAGCACAACAGGGAGAATAGCTAAATAATAGAAAAGGAGAGAAATAGAGAAAAGAAATAGTAGTATAATAGATAGTAGAGCAAACAACAGCAAAAATAATAGAAAAGGAAAAGGGAAGGAAAAGCAAACAGCAGCAACAGCATCAAAACCAAAAAAGTAGTAGTAATAGTAGTATAAGTAGTAGTTAGTAATTTGTAGTATTTTAGTATAATTTGTAGTAGGGAAAAGAGTATAAGAAATAGAGGAGTAGAAAATATTAAATAATAATTTGTATTTTAGAGGAAACCAAACAGGAGAAAAAAAAACCAAAAAAATAGGAAAAGGGAAGAAATTAAAATAGAAAAAAAGGAAAAAAGAAAGGAAAAAGAAAAAAAGAAGGAAAGAAAAGGAAAATTTAAAAGAAGGGAGAAAAAAACAAACCCCAAAAGGGGGAAAAAGGAAAAGGGAAAAACATTTACCCAAAAATTTTTTTTTAAAAAGGAAAAAGAAAAGGAAAAGGCAAAACCATTCCCCCCCTTCCCGAAGGAAAAAAAAATAAAAAAAAAAAGTTCAAAAAAAGGGAAAATGGGGAAATAAAACCCTTTTTTTTTTCAAAAAAAGCCCCCCCCCCAACAAATCCCCCCCCCCGAAAAAAATTTTTTTTTTAAAAAAAAACCAAAAATAACCCCCATCAACCCCCCCAAAAAACAAAAAAAACCCAAACACCCCCCCCCCCAAAAAAAACCCCCCCCCCCCCCAAAACAAACAAAAAAAAAAAAAAAAAACAAACCCCCCCCCCCCAAAAAACCAAAAAAAAAACAACAACAACCCAAAAAACAAAAAAAACAAACCCAAATTTAAAAGAAAAAGAAAAACCAAAACCCAACAAAAGGAAAAAAACAAAAAAAGAAAAAAAAACCTCTTAAAACCAAGGAAAAAACAACCAAATTTAAAAATTAAAAATAAACTTAACCTTCAAACAATTAAAAAAAACTTTAAGACAAAACAAAAAAAATTTTAAAAGGGCAGAACAAGTTCAAGGGGTGAATGTATTTAAAATAAAAAAATATAATTTCCCCATCAAGATCACCAAAACTATTTGGAAAAACCCCTTTTAAAATAAGATGAGAGAAAAAACCAAACTCATATTTTTTAAACAAAAAAAAACCCAAAAAAATTTTTAAAAACCCCTAAAAACATCATTTTTTTTTTTAAAAAAAAGGGGGGAGAAAAAAGTTTAAAATTTTTTTGGAAAAAAAAAGAAAAAAAAAAAAGAAGGGCTTGGGAGTGTGTTTGGGGTGGGGTGTTTTTGTTGTGTGTGGTGTGGTTGTGTGGGGTTTTGTGTTTTGTGTTTTGTGGGGTGTGTGTGGTGGTTTGTTGTGTTTTGTGGTGTGTGTTGTGTGGGGTTTTTGGTGTGTGTGTTTTTGGTGAGGGTTTTTTTTTTGGGTTTTTTTTTTTTGGTTGGGGGAGGGTTAAAACAAAAAAATAAACCCAAGGCCCCGTCAAAACAATGGGGGGGTAAACCCAAAAAAGCTAAAAAAACATTTTTAAAACCTTTAAAAAATAATTCATGGGTAATTAAAAAAAAAAAGTGTTTTTCCCATCCCCCCCCCACACAATTTTAAAAAGGGAAAAAAACCCCAATTAAACATAAAAAAGGGAAAAAAAAATTTAAAAAAAAAAAAATAAAAAACAAACAAACCCGAAAAAAAAAAATAAAACCCCCGGAACCCCCCCCCCCTAAACAACAAAAAAAAGAACCTCCCCAAACCCAAACCCAAAAATGAAAAAAAGAAAAAACAAAAAAAAAAAAAAAAAAAAAAAACCCCCCAACCCCCCCCAAAAAAAAAACCCAAAAAAAAAACCAAAAAGAAAACCCCAAAGCCCCCCCCCCCCCCCCCCAAAAAAAAAAAAAAAAAAAAAAAACCAAAAAACCCCCCAACCCAAAACCCAAAAAAAAAACAAAAAACAAAAAAAACAAAACAAATTGGGGAAAAGGGGAAAAAAAAAAAAAAAAAGAAAAAAAAACCCCCCAAAAAAAAAGAAAAAAAACCAAAAAAGCAAAAAAACACCCTTCCCCCCTTTCCCCCCCCCCCCCAAAAAAAACAATTTTCAAAAAAAAAAAAAAATCAAACAACCAAAAAAAACCCAAAAAAAATTAAAAAAAACAAAAAACCCCTTTTTTAAAAGAACAACAACATAAAAAGGAGAAAAGAGAGAGAGAGGAAAAGAGAGAAAAAGAGAGAGAGGGGAAAAAGAGGGGAAAAGAGAGAAAAAAGAAAAAAAAGAATTAAGAGAAAAAAAAGGAAGAAAAAAAAAGAAGAAAAGAAAAAAAATTTAAAAAAACATAAAAAAGGCCCTTTTAGGCCAAAAATAAGAAAAAGAGAAAAGAGAGGGGAGAGAGAGAGAGAGAGAGAGAAAAAGGGGAAAAGAGAAAAGAGAGAGGGGGAAAAGAGAGAGAAAAATGAAAAAAAAGGAAAAGAAAAGAAAAAAAAAGGGGAGAGAAAAAGGGGGAAAAAAGGTGTTGGGGGGGGTTTTTTGTTTTGTGTGGGTTTTTTTCAGAAATGGTAAAAATTTTTAAATATAAATTGGAAATTCTTCCCAAAACAAAATTTTCCCCCCCTCACCTTCCCCCACTTTGTTTGATTACTCAAACAAAATTTTTTGCAGAAAAACAAAAAAATTCAAAACCCAAACCCCTCACACAATAAAAACCCAAAAGGGGAAAGAAAAAAAAAAAACAAAAACGAGAGGGGAAAAGAAGAGAGAAAAGAGAAAAGGGGGGGGGGGGGGGTGTTTTTGGGGGGGGTGTTTGGGGGGGGGGGGGGGGGTGGGGGGGTTTTAGGGAAAAAAATTTTTTAAATTTAAAAACTGAAGAATAACCCTAAAAAATATTGATTATCTCAACAGGTTAAATAGTCCTTGATAAATGAAAAAAAATTTTTGTTTTAACTTAAAAAATAAAAAAAAGGAAGGAAAAAAAAGAAAAGGGGGGAATTAAAAAAACCACCCCCTCTAATTTTCCCGGGAGAAGAACCCAGAGAAAAGAGGAGAGAAAAAAGGAAAAAAAGAAAGAGAAGAAAAAAAAGGGGGAAAAAAGAAAGGGGGATAAAAAAAAAAGGGGGAGAGAGAGAAGGAATAAAAGGGGGGAGGAAGAGGGGGAGAAGGAAAGAAGGAGGGGAGAAGAGTGTGTTTTTTGGTGGGGTTTTAAAAAAGATAATATAAAATAAATATAAAAAATCTCCCCAAGACCAAACCCCAGGAACACCATCCCAAAATTTTTTTTTTGAATATCCCCCGTACCAAAAAGAATGTCCCTTAAAAAGAAATAAGCCCCAAAACCCAAAAACAAATTCTTACAATTAAGGAAAAAAAATCACTTAAAATCATTTTAAAAAGGAACCCCATACATTTAAGTAAAAAGAGGAAAAGGGGGAGGAAAGAAATGAGAAAAGAAAATTGGGGAAAGGGGGGGGGGGATGGAGTTGTGTGTGTTTGTTTTGTTTGTGTTTTGGTGTGTTTGTGGTTTTGTGTGTGGGGGTGGGTTTTTGGGGTTGTGTGTGGGGTGTGTGGTTGTTTGTGTGTGTAAAGATAAACTTTTTTTTTTGTAAAAAAAACAAACAAGAACGAAAAATAGAAAAAAAAAACTTAAAATGATTCCAAAAGCACATCATCACTGCAACAACTCTTTTTTTTATACCCGTATACAGATAAACAAAATATTAATTTGTGAAAAATTTTTTTTTTCTTTTAACCCTTAAATTAATAAAAAAAATTTCCAAAAAAGAAAAAGAAGAAAAAAGAAAAACAAAAAAAAAAAAAAAAAAAGGGGGAAAGGGGAGGGCAATAGGTAAGGAAAGGAAAGGGCCAAAAAATAAAGGGGTAAGGAGGATATGCCCAAATTTGGGTTTTTTAAAAACTAAGGACTTTGGGTTTTTTTATTGTTTTTTTTTAAACAAAATTTAGTTTTATAATTGATTTGGGAGATTTTAAGATTGAAGTTTTTTAACTTAAAAGGAAAAGGGAGAGAGAAGAAAGAAGAAGAGAGAAAAGAGAGAGAAGAAGGGGAGGAAGAGAAGAGAAGAGAAAGAGGGGAGAAGGGGGAAAAGAAAGAAGAAAAAAATAAGGAAACAAAGTTTATTGGGTTTTTTAAACAAAACCCCTTAAAAGCCTGCAGAAAGGGGAACCATATCGAAGGGGATGCAATTAAGTACAGGAAACCATTTCCGTAATAGAAGTACAACCAAAATTTTATACATTAATTTTTTCCCGTCCCCCTTTTTCAAAACAGCCTTTTTTCCGTTTCCAGTCTGCAGCCATTTAATCACCCATGTAAAAAACCAAACCCTGGGCCAAAAAAGTTAACTCCGATAGGGCTTTCCCCTGTCTCGCGGGGTTGTTTTTAAACCTTCTTCCCTTTTTCAAGCTGGCAAGCCTACATTTTCTTCTGGGAACATGTTTTTTTGTCTTTTTGCTTGAAAGTACCAAATAAACCCCCTTAGATTTCCCCCGCCCGTAAACTTTCCCTTACAAAAAATACCCAAGGGGTTTTCATCCGACTCAAACATCACAATGATTTTTATCACCAACCATGTAAAACAACCTTTTGAAACCGGGAATCCCCCTGCACCTTTGTCCCGTCAAGTGGAAAACTTTCTCTTTCACAAAAACCATTTCAAACCATCCCCCCTGTTTCCCAACTGTCCCCCTCTTTTCCCGGGACATCAACAACTCAGGAAAAACCACTGATCTTTTTTTTGGTTAAAAGGTTCACAGGGGAATCAAGTGAATCTGGTATGGCAAGACCCTTCACTGCACTGGCCCAAAAAACACTTTTGTTACACGCTGGTTTGTTTTTTTTTCTGTTCCCCCCACTCTGTCTCCATCAAAGGGGTCCCCCGTCACACAAACCAATTTTTTAAAATTTATTTTCCCCAAGGCGCCCCTTTTTGGGATTTTGGGTTTAAACCTTTTGGGGGAAATCCTCAACTATGGTTTAACACCGGGCCCCCCCATTTTTTTTGGGCAATGACCCGTCACTGGCTTCAGGGTTTCAAACCCAAAACAAGGCTGGGCCCCTCCCCCCCCGGTTCCCTTTTTTGATCAGCCCGGGGTTTAAAGTTTTTATTTACAGTTGCTGGAAGGCCCTAAAATGGGCATTTTAAAACTAAAAAAGAAAAAAAAAGCAGCACTTTCTAACACAGGGCCCCACAATTTTTCCTTTCCCCCCCACGTTGGGGGGGGGGGGGGGAGAAAAAGAGAGAGAGAGAAGAAGAGAGAGGGGAGAGAAGAGATTTGAGAGAGAGAGGAGAGAAAGAGAAGAAGGTTCCCCACTAATTTTACAAACAAAACCGGGAAAAAATTAATAAAAAAAAAAAAAACAAAAACCAAAAAAAACTCGTAAAAACAAATCTATTTCTTTCTCAAAAACACAAATACACTATTTCATTGTGCCACTCACCTTACTACCAACCCGAGAGAAGAAGAGAGAGAGAGAGAGAAAGAGAGATTGAGGGGAGAGAGAGAGAGAGTAGAGAGGAGAGTAGAGAGAGGAAGAGAGAGAGAGAGAGAGAGAGAACACCCACCCCAAACAAATGCACAAGTGTGAAGAACACCACCAAGCCGGAAGGGTTAGGTCCCCGGAATGCTTCCACCAGCAAGGAGTCCAATCAAGAGCAAGCCGCCGATTTGCTAGAAGTGTTACTGCACTGGTCTGCCTTCACCCTGTGATGTGAAATGACAGCTTGGGTTACAGCTTTATCCATGAGATTTCCCCCTCCACGGATGCTTGCTTTGTGTGGCTGGCTGTCGTTATCTGAACCTTGTTCCTTCCGCGAAGCTGAAGGGCTTTTTGGGGTTGTTTTTTTCTTTTTTCGCTGCCTCATCTTCTGTGACGTCCTGCTGTTCCCACGCCGCTCATTCCAACCTCCCCGCCACAGCCATACTATCCAGATTTGCCATGTCTCCTCCTCAGGGTCGGAGGTCCACAGGGAGCCCCCATCACTATCAGGCCACGTGGGGCCACCAGCCAGAGGGGGCCCTGCACCGCTGCTGAGTGACTTTGGTGGTGTTCAGTGGTGCCTGTTCTGAGCTAACATACGCAGGACACCACCTACTAAGCCCCCTACTAACGACAGTATTAGCTCAGTCGCGGAGCCAGACTGAGTGAGTTGCCCACCTGAGGTGGCAACCACCACAACGTCCATCCAACGACCGTCCCCCGCGAGCCTCCAAGCCCAAAGGCTTTGTCACAAACTCACCACAGGCACAGAAGTGTATGGAGAAACCGAATCTGAGGTCGCGAAGCTGAAGTTGGTTCCGTGTATGTTCAGTCCTCTGTGGATCAGTGGTCTAAAGGTAACGCACCTGCCTAGAAAACGAAAATTCCGGGTCAGATGTGTGCGGTGGTTCGATCCCCGTTTGGGCCCGAAACTCCCCCCCTCCCCCCTTCCCCATCCATTAGACCACGAGTTGTAGTCTGGGTGCTAGTCTTTCAGATGAGACAATAAACCGAGGTCCCGTGTGTTCCACAAGAATTATTTAGCGCCGGTAACAGAACCTACGGCAACAAGAGAGTTGTGTGCCTTCAAGTAGTGTGGAAATGAAGTCAGGTGAGTGTGACTTATGCAAATGAAGTCAGGTGAGTGTGACTTATGCAAATGAAGTCAGGGGGAGTGTGACTTATGAAATGAAGTCAGGGGGAATGTGACTTATGGAAATAAGTCGAGTGACTTATGGAAATGAAGTCAGGGGGAGTGTGAGGCCGATGATAATGACACGACACTACTACTACTACTACTACTACTACTACTACTACTACTACTACTATACCTACTACTACTACTACTACTACTACTATACTACTACACTACTACTTACTACTACTACTACTACTACTACTACTACTACTACTACTACTACACTACTACCACCACCACTACATACTTACTATACTACACACTACTACTATACTATACTACTACTACTACTACTACCCACCACCACTTACTACTACTACTACCCACTACTACTACTAACTACACTACTATACTACTACCACTATACTACTACTACTACTACTACTACTACTACTACTACTATACTACTACTACTACTACTACTACACTACTACTTACTACTACTACTACTACTCTACTTACTACTTACTACTACTATATACTACTATATACTATACTACTACTACCACTACTACTACTACCACTACTACTACTACTACCTACTACTAAAAAAATACTACTACTACTACTACTAACCTACTATACTAACTACTTAAATACTAATACTACTACTACTGCTCCTATACTACTACTATCTACTTTATACTACTAATAACATACTAACTACTACTACTATCTAACTCCACTACCACTGCTACTTTACTACTCATCTACCACTACTATCTACTACTACTAATACTACTAACTATCTACTAGATTACTAACTTACATACATTGCTACTTCTAACTACAGATAAATCAACTAAGAGTAGAGAATATTAGATAGAGAAGAAGAAGAAGAAGAAGAAGAAGAAGAAGAAGAAGAAGAAGAAGAAAGAAAAAAAAATATACTGTGTGTATGTGTGTGTGTGTCTTTTGGGTTTTTTGTTTGTCTTTTATATTGAGGGGGTTTTTGTAACGGAATAAGCACTCATGTGCTTTTTTACATCCAGTTCCGTGTGTATGCGGTTTTGTAAATTCTGTCATCGGTTCCACCGGCACACAATGGCCTACTCTTACGAAAAGCGAACAGATTTTAACGTGTGCGCAAGATGTTCTGCGTGCGTTCGCACACGGGGCCTCGGTTTATAGTCTCATCCGAAGGACTGAGAGAGAGAGAGATGAGAGAGAGATGAGAGAGGGAGAGAAAGGAGATGAGAGAGGTGAGGAGAGAGGGAGAGAGATGTGGAGGAGAGAGAGAGAGAGAGAGAGAGAGTGTGTGTGTGTGTGTGTTTTGTGTGTGTGTGTGTGAATTGATTCATGTCATGTGTGTTTTTTTTTGAGTGTTTTGATTTCCATATCTTGTGATTATTACGTAGTGTGTTATTTACAAGACGATTTATAAGACACACTTGCCTACGATCTCATTTCACACATAAAAGATTATTTATTCATTCAATTCATTCATCATTCATTCATTCATTCATCGTTCGTTTGCTTCATTCATTCATCTCATTCATTCACTCATTCATTCAATACGTTCATTCATTCATTCAATCAAATTATTATAATCATTCATTCATTCATTCTTCGTTCTTAATTAATTAATTATTCAATTATTCATTCACATTCAATTCATTCATTCTTCATTCATTCGTTCAATCATTCATTCATTATTCAATTCAATTCATTCATTCATTCATTCGTTCAATTTAATTGTTCATTCATTTTTATTCATTCATTCATTCTTCTCTGCTCACCCTTTTTTTTTATCATTCATCTCTCTCCCTTCTTCTTCTGTCTTTATCTCCTGTCATTCTCATCTCTCTCTCTCTCTCTTTCATGCTCTCTCTCCTCTCTCTTTCTCTCTCTCTCTCTCTTCTCTCTCCTCTCTTTCTTCTGTCTTTTTCTCCGTCATCTATCTCCCTCTCTCCTCTCTCTCTCTCTCCCCCCTTCTCTCTCTCTCCTCTCTTTCTCTCTCTCCCTCTCTCCATCTCTCTCTCTCCCTCCTTCTCTCCCCTTCTCCCCTCTCTATCTCTCCCTCTCTCTCTCCCTCTCTCTCTTAATGAGTGCCCTATTTCTATATCTTATAGTTATGTGTAACAAGTATGTGTACCATTTGACAATGTGTAGATGTTTATCTTTATGACTTATTAAGTTTGGTTGTGTTATTTGTCTTGGCTCTGTTGTTGTTCTTGTTGTTTTTGTTTGTCTGTTTTTCACTTTTTTTTTCTTCTTTTGTTGGTTTGGTTTTTCTTTCTCTTTTGTTTGTTTGTTTGTTTTGGTTAGGGTTTTTTGGGGGGTGGGGGTGGGGGGATTTTTTTTAGGGTTTTCTTTTATTTGTTTGCTTTGGTGGGGGGGTTGTTGGTGGGGGGGGGGGGACTTTTTTTGAAAAGGGTTATTTCCCCTTGTTTCTATTGTGAGACTGTATAAGTGTTGGGTTATTATTATTAAGATGTATCCCTACGGGCGGGGACTGGATGTAAAAAAGCACATGTGTGCTTATTCATTATCCTAGAAATAAAAGAATTTGTCTTGTCATTGTCATTGTCTCCCTCTCTCTCTCTCTCCCACTCTCTTCTCTCTTCTCTCTCTCTCCCTCTCTCTCTCTCTCTCTCCTCCTTCCTCTCTCTCTCTCCTCTCTCTCTCTCTCTCTCTCTCCTCTCTCTCTCATCTCTCCATCGTGTGCCCGGGCAAATGGATGAAAACATTTACAAAACTGCATACACACGGGGACTGGAGGTTAAAAAAAGCACATGAGTGCTTATTCCACCATCCCTGAAATAAAAGAATAAATAAATAAATATATCTCCTCCCCCCTCTCTCTCTGTTACACACACGTACGCTCTGTGTCTCTCTCTGTGTCTCTCTCTCTGTGTCTCTCTCTGTTTTTCCCTGCCTCTCTCTTTGTCTCTGTCTGTCTTTGTCTTTGTCTTTGTCTCTGTCTCTATCTCTGTCTGTCTCTCTCCGACTAACAAACTGTCTGTACAAAGTGCAGACCACAAGCTGTTGCGTTTGTTTCAAAAACGTTTTATTTAGTTTGAAGAAGACTCAGCACACGTTATCCAAACTAAAAAGCAACTACTGAATGCAAACAAAAGATTACAGAAAACAGAAAAACACCGCACACCATTTCTGGGATTCCCAGAACAGAGATAAGAAAAACAGATCAGCCTCCATGGTGTACTGGTTAGCGCCTTGAATTCCTGTCTGAAAGTTGCGGAAGGTCGTGGGTTTGAAGCCTGTATAAGCAATAGCGTTTTATTTTCAGACTTGTGACAGGCCTCCCGACCCTAATGACTTGCTATGGGCTGATGGGAAGGGTGGACCACACAGGTAAACATGAACCACTTTTACAGGTGGTCACTGGGTGAGACAGTGTTGCCCACATGACCTGAACTTCTATGCAGTGTCTTCATCTCTAGGGTTTCGGGCGACACCCCATGTGTTATACAGGAAGCGCAAGAGGACAGCTTGTCAAGTAGTCACACGAGCCTGGGGCGCCTCCACAAGCATCCAATAGTGACGTCATCCTCATCACCATGGACACCATGCCATGCCAGGAACCAGTCCTTTATTCAGTGACCCCTCTTGCGTAGGTCTCATGGCGTCCTCAGTTGGGTTTGCTCTGCACGCCCATTACCCTTGGTCATTTTATGTCACAGCCTTCAGGCCTACAGATTCACGTGAGAGATGGTCGTTGGTCGGAGGTGGGGTTGGTCACCACTGAAGATGGACACCTCACGCATCGGCTTCCATGACCACAGGGAATATTGTCATCACAGGGTGAGGGCCTTAGCAGGGGGTGTTCTGTGTATGTTTGGTTGAATATGTACCACGAACACCACTGAAGTGACCCAGCATCTGTGCCAGGGCTCTTCTGGTTGGTGTCCATATGGCAGCTTGACCGGATCCACGCTCTGTGGGGCGTGTGTTCGTGAGGAATACAACATGTCAAGCGCCTGTTGACTGGGCAGTGAATGGATTAGCATATGGGAACAGCAAAACAGTACGTCATAAAAGTGAGCAGCAAAACAGCACCTTTCTTTTCTAACAGCATTATAAATCACTCTTAATCAAAGGCTGGTCCTTGAAAACAGTCACCAACTATGCAATGCAAACCTAGGAGCACGCACTTCAATCAGCTGAAGCAGCAGATCACAGCAAATCCTTGTCACGACTTGGGTATTGGGTACTACACACTCGCACAGTAACTGACAACGTCCTGCCTACAAGACAAAACATGTCTGGAAAGCGACATGGGACCACCAGCACTGTTAGCACAGGACCAAGAAGACTGGTGTCTCTGCTTTCTGTTGACAAGCAATTGTAACATCAAAGTATTAAAAGCGAAACAGCAACAACAGCAGCAGCTCCAACAAACTTTTCAGTGGACAGGAGGATGGGTGTGTGGGTGATATAAAAGAAATGTACTGCTGTAAGTGTCTGGAGCAAACCAACACACACAAGGGGAAATCACCCCCCCCCCCCCCCCCCAATGGGGAAAAAACCGCAGACATCATCGTCATCCGAAACTGTATCCTAGCAAACCAATGGCTTGACACTTGGCTCCTACATTGAGGACAGACAGGCGCACTCCCTCCTGGTTTACTGGTCACTATTTCCCTGTGTCCCCTTGTCTCCTTCACAGCCAACACGGCCAAGTTGTATGGAGGGAGGCAACACTGTCTGTTCATGGGATGTGTTGGTCCTGTGTGACGTAGTCAAGGATCAAAGGGTGACGTCCCTAATCGCACTACACGTGGGTTTGTGGCCCCTTGTCTTCTCCCTCTTGCTCAGCGTGTACAGTCAAGGCAAGGTCAGTGACCCCAGTGGGGGGTCTGCTTTTCCTCAGGTCAGTGCCCGTTTGTTTCCCTCGTCCTTGTCCGGTGTGCTGAGTCAGCTAGTGAGGTCAGCACCAGTGCCTTGATATGTGAGCCTTTGTGAGGCACAGTCCCTTTTGGTGTTGAGGAGACAGACCCGTGTGGTACTGGATTGTTGCCTTTTTTATTATTTTATTTTTATTTTGTGGCGGTTTAGTGTCCCGACTGTTGTTGCTGCCTATTGTTGTATGCTTATATCATCTGTAACAAAAACAAAACACCTGTTTTTCAAAATCTGCTAAATTACAATCTAGAGTGTCACATGTATACTTCGATATACAGATAAAACAATATACCAAAGCATAAAGCAAGGAAAGTATTATTATAGTAGCGAAGGACACAACACTCTTCGTGTACAGTTTGAACAAACTATAATACACATGTACATGCAAATTAATAATGTCTTTTAACATCTCTTGTGTTGTCTTGTATTGTATCATTGTGTTTTGTTTTTACGTTATATTGTGCCATATGGTTAGCATAATAACATACATCACGTCTATTTTTAGGTCATGGCATATGTCTCTGCAATGAAAGGTGCACTGATTCTTCTTTCCAGGACAGTGCATTTGCCATGAATGCAGTGCCCCCAAACTCAGGACAAAAACTGGATAAAATTACGACGGTTGTCTCTGTCATGGCGGCTTTTACAGATGTTTTCCCTAGAACACAGTGCCGCAGCCATGTGGTTCTTTTATGTGCCAACATCTTGTTTGCAGAATGAACGCAGAGCCTTTGTTTTATTGAATCCAAAATACCAATATCCAGACCGTTATTCATATACAGTACCATGAATGGGGGAAAAGTGAGGGATCAGATGGGAATCAACCCCACAATCTGTCTTTGTCTACAGGGGTGCATTTCCACTGGACCGCTTTGCCATGAGCTTTCTTCAACATGTAACACGTTATAATCTAGGCGTGATATAACTTGACTACATAGTTTTGCTCATTACACACTGGAAATACTGCTCACTTATACGGTTAACACCCACCTGTTTTGCAATCACCTCACTCATTACATTACAATGGTGGAACATTTTTCTCAGTTTTACATATGGGGTCATTTTTGCTGATACTCAACCCTATACTTCTGTAACAAATAAACATGCCTTCAATAATCTGTAAACTATTATATTTCAAAATTTATATCACAACACTGTTATGTACAAATCCTAAAGCAGCTGAAAAGCTTGCCACACATGTGCCGATCTGATACTAATAATCAATTGAAAAATCATATAAAAGTTAACCTGTCAGTGACCACATAACCACTATGAGATATAACTGTGACCTTTAATCACAGGAAAATCACCACAAGAATGTAACAGAGCGAGATAGTTGATGCCGTACTCTGAGAGAACCTAATGGGCCATGGATGAGTTTTGAACAGCAGGAGAAAGTGGCCTCTGTGTAAGAGCTTACACTTCAGCTAGTCCCAATCTCCTCCTCTGCTTACCCCTCCTCCTCCTTCGTTCTCTCCTCCTCCACCCCTCTTTCTCTCATCCCCCTCACTCCTCTTCACCTCCTCTCCACTTCACCTCCTCCCTTCACCTCTCCTTCCGTCCCCGCCTCCTCCTCGTCACCTCCGTCCTCCCTGCTCACCTCCCCTCTCCTAATTCTTCACCTCCTCCTCCCGCGCCTCTTCTCTTCATGCCCCCTCCTCCACTTCACCTCCTCTCCTCCTTCACCTCCCTCCCGCCTTACCCTTACTTTGGCTTTATCCTGTTGTTTCTTCTTCTCAAAAAGGCAGCAAGCTAAACACGACAGGTTTTGTAAGATTCCTTCAGTGCAAAATGAATCATCGTTTAACATCTGTTGAACTGTCACAAGCAGACCTACAACCACTTACAACAGTTACAGCACGCTGAAAGCTGACGTGACGACAAACTCATGCCTGCCTGGTTTTACTATTCAAAACGAAACAGAAGTAAACAACGAAACAATCAAATAAGCGCAAAGAAATCAAAGCAACAAAAAACCCCATACAACAAAACCAAACAAACCACGTCAAAACCCCAAAGCAAAGCACCCAGCCCTGCAGTCAACAGCTCAAAGAAACACCAAAACCATAACACCCAAAACAAACCCTCTTTTGAGCACAGGTCACATCTCACAAGAAAGAACTAGCTCGCATCTCTGAATGTTACCCTCCGTTCTGTCCTGGGTTCTATACTTCCAGACATTCACAGTATCAAAAGCACTATTTACAGGATATAAAAACACTGCTTACGCATTCATAGTTCTAAATTATTACCGATCCGTCCTTCATGGTATATCAAAATCATTATTTACAGACAAAAACCCACGTTCGTGTCATAGTTCAATATATCCAGTTGCAATTGATATATACAACCATACTGTTACAGGATGTAGAAACACTTGCTTGGTCAGTGTGTTTTTATCTCAAGTTTTCCAACCAATTGGCGACACAGGTGTGAAGACAGTTACAACTGTGCATCATTCTCCGTATACAGGTTGAAGACAGTTACAAACTGTGCATCTTCTGTCCGTACACAGGGTGAAGACAGTACACAACTGTCCATCATTCTGTCCACACAGGTGTGAAGACAGTTACAACTGTGCATCATTCTGTCCACACAGGTGTGAAGACAGTTACAACTGGGCATTTTTTCCAGCATACTACAACAGCTAGCATAATTCTATGACAGGCGTGTAACATAACTCTTTTATTTTTTACATTCATTGTTTCGAAATCACCATCAGAGATTTCCATTATAATATGAACTGAGAAATAAAGAGAGGCAACCAGTCATGATTACTTCTCCATAGTATTGAAATAACCTGGCGCTGTCAAGCCTGTCCTAGTTTGTGGAACGAAATTAGTCCAACAAGAATTATTACAGCATACTAGTAATAACATTGTACACATAACAGGCTATAAGCATAAAGCAAGAAACAGGGTAACAATCACATATCAAGACGATTCAAATGCTTAGTCTAACTTCATAGATAAATGCAGAAAGTGGGTGAACAATTTTACTAAAGCAGCAGACAATGCTGAAAACTAACACTTCAATCAAAACAAAAACCATAAAAAAATCATGTAATGAGTCTAGCCATGAGCCGAAACACAGATACACATCAATCCTACTTACCACTGATTGATTTAGCAAACTGCCAGCATTGGTGCTTAGAGTCATACTGTGTCGAGAGCAGAAAGTCTTGATGCAGAAAGGAAGATTTAAACCACCAGGAGTTTTCTATTTAAAGACTGTACGAACATGTGCGCATAATAAGAGATATAACAAGAATAAGGCAAGAAAGAAAGACTGTATATAAATGAATCCATGAAAAGTATTATAGAAATGAACATTACCAATTACAGGGGAAAAGCCTGCAATAAATCAGAACAAAGTACAACACATACAAAACATTTATGACCTAATAGCAAAACAATGTAAATATTCAAACCCAGAACTTGTACCGAAGACACACAGAAAGCAACAAATAAATCAAAGTCCAAAAATGGTCCTTAACTGTATTTGTCCAAAGTGGTAGCCATGATTGAACATGATGGCATCTTTTATTCTTTGCGTACTAGGTATGCTTTGATGAATTTTCAGTATTTTGTTTTAACAATAGGTGTACTCATAGATTGAAAAGGTTGGCAACAATAATCTTGTTCTGGTAAGCAAAACCTACATGAATACAGGTATGATCACAGCAAAATAAAAAGTCAAAACATTCTCTTAACATCTCTTTTTTCATGAGGTGACAGTCAGTTGACTTGCAACCATGACACTGAAAAGCACAAACCATTTTTTGAAATGCTATTGAAACACAGAGAAGAAAAGCACACAGCACTGCTAAAGATATTCCATTAAAACACACTGCACAGAAAAATCTCGTATTTTCTGTGATAACGTTCTTTTACAGCAGAAAAAAATCTGTTAAAACATTCTCTGAACACAGTAAAAAGAACCCGAAACATTTCTTACTACTTTATCTTTCAAAACAAAAAACTACAGATTACAAAACTGTTTAAATTCAGAAAGAACACAAATGTTTCATGTTCAATTATCACAAAGAATACAAAATTGCTAA
>CM054160.1:48385336-48399658 GCA_028751875.1 Rapana venosa
GCGTTCCGAACCTCCCCGAACTGCGAGCATGAGTTACAGGACTGAACGAGCATATTGATTTTCTGCACGTGGATAACACAGAAAGGATTACACGGTGCTGACAGTGAGCACATTGAACCCCCTGGGAGTCTAAACATTCCTCCCTTAATTCAACACAGAGAGACCCACGCAAATTTGATTCATAACTTCATGGACCCATGGGATGGAAATCAAACCGGTCCTAGCGTCCGTCCCATTCTCACCTCTGTTTATTGCCCCTACCCCCACACCACTTTACGATCACGCCCCCCCCCCCCCCCCCCCACGCCATTCTACAGTCACTGACCTGGATAAGGAAACACTTGAGAGCTGATCCAATAATCATACTCAACTTATGTCCAGGGCCGGGCAGTGATGATCTTTCCTGAGGACATTCATACCGTCTCTCGAAACAGTCCGTCTTCATTCCATGCTGACGTCAATCTCTGATTCCGAATGACGTAAGAGCCAAGGGTCTGTAGCCTTGGATGACGTCTGAACGAGTCACGGTGGTCCAGTAAGTGCCAAGGACCTGTTTGTGTTCCCTGAAGCAGTCTAACAACTGTTTTGCTAGGGACATGATGGTCTCCAGTGCGGTCTCTATGTCCTGGTGGTCACTGTAGTCCCGCTGTGACAGACCATTCTCCTTCTTCCTTCTGCCCTCTACAGCTCTGGACGAATCACGTGAGGCATCACGTGACTGCTGGTCACTGATGTTGCGAATGCTGTCCATGGACAAGGTAGACAGGTCAGAAGATGACGTCAGGGGAGGTGGGGTAGAGTCTGGGAAAGAAGTGTTTCGTGCAGCCTGGGGTAGCAGACGTAGAGCATGACCTTTTGTGGCTCGAATTTTCAGATGATGAGCAGAACAAGTCTCACAGTAATATTCATGACAGTTCAGGCAGACGTTGGCGGCCATTCTGTTGGGACAGATCAGACAGGGGATGTCTGTCTGTCTCTCCAGCTCCTGGAGGACCAGGTGTTCCACGACGAAGTCTGTGGCCATCTGCTGGATCAGCTGGCTGGGGGTGAGGGACTGGTCTCTGGGCAAACGCAGAGGTTGTTGACACTGCAGACAGTCCGCTGTCGGGTCTTGCAGCGCATCGTGCAGACATCCTCTGCACAGCACGTGTCCACACGGCAGAATTCTGGCACCCAGACACAGTGACCTACAGCAGGGACAGTCTGTGAGTGACGTCACTGGGTCTTGTGGCGGTGGGGAAGAGGACTGGCCTCCTGTTGCCATGGTGACAGGAAATCTGACCTGATACAAAACAGGGACAAAGTGTCAGAAAAAGACAGAACACATGGAGAAAGATAAATAGATAGACAAATAGCTAGATAGATAAATTGATCTTCAAATACTCAACTGTTCATCTTATTCTGATGATAAGAATCATGCTAAAAGAAACACAAAATAATGAAAACGATGAAGATGATGAAGATGATGACGAATGTGATGATGATGATAGTAGACAGGCCTTTTCTTTTCAAAGTAGGAATGTTTTAAAAATCAGCAATAAACAAATGAGAGAATGCAAGAACGAAATGAAATAAGGACAAAAAGAAAACAGAAAGAATAGACGGAAAAAAGAAAAAGTATAAAAAGCAGACAAAATGAAAGAAATGAAGAATGTAAAGAGGAGAATACACAAAAGCATGAATGCAAAACAACAAAAAGAAAAAAAGAACAAGAAGAAGACCTAAAATTGTAAGGAAGAAGAAGGAAAACGAAGAATAAGAAGAAGATTTGCAAACAAATAATTAAGAAGAAGAAGAAGAAAAGAAATCCCATCTTACCTATGGTCTCAACAGCCTTAGAAAGGAAACAGAAAATCCAACACTCTTCCTGTTTCTTCCTCACCTCTCTCTCCTCTCCTCTCTCTCTTCTCTCTCTCTCTCCCTCTCTCTCTCTCTCCTCTCTCTCTTTGTCAATCACCAAGCAGCATAACACAGTGGCTGCCACTTTGCTGACAGTCCAAGGCTGAATGGGTACACTGTCTACCCACCCCACTAGAGGGTGTTTGTTGGCTGTTGCTGGCTGTGACGTCATCATTAGCCCTTGCCTTTGTTAATGTTGTTGTTGTTTACCCTGTTTTATGTCACTATCTGTTCTGGTGTGTGTGTGTGGGGTGGTGTGTTGTTGAGTGTGGAGAGAAAAAACAACTGGTGACAGAGATAGAAAGGGTGACAACTAAAGAAAATAAGAAATGTACCAACAAAATTAATGAAAGGATAAAACACAAAAGACAGGAATAAAAAAAAAAAAAATAAAGGAAGGAAGAGAAGAAAGAAATGAAGTGAAGAAAGAAAGAACGAAGAAACAAACAAAACGAAAGAAAGAAAGAACAAAGAACCAAGACGAAAAAAAAAAGGAAAAGAAAAAATGAAAGAGAAAGAAAAGAAGAAATGAAGGCAAAAGAAACGAACGAACAAAGACAGACAGAAGAGAGAAAAGAACAAACAACCAAAAGAAAGAAAGAAAGAACAACAGAAAGAAGGGAGGAAAAAAAGAAGGATTTTTTAAATCAAAGAAGACAGAATGAAAAACAGAAAGAATGAAAAAAGGTTGGGAAAAGACAGAATAAAAGAAAATGAAAACAAAGAACGGGGAAAAAAGACAGACAGAAAGGATTAAACAGTAAAAGAAAATAGGAAAGAAAAAATATAAGAAGAAACAGATTGAATAAATGACAGACTTTCTGAAGCATATGTAAACCCACACGAAACATGTTGGCGCACGTTAAAACCTGTTCCACATTTCAAAAGAGTATGTCATGTGTACTAACGGGAACAAATGACGAGCTTATGCATTACCAAAAATAGCATTTTATGAGTTCTCATTCTATTATTCTCGAAATAAGACCCCAATTAAACAAACAAATAAACAGATAAAATAGATAAATGAAATAACAAATTAATAAGCAAATACATTCATCAATGAATTAATGATATGAGACAACAAAAAATGAAAGATATCACACACACACACACACACACACATCCACACACATGCGCGCGCGTGCAAGGTGAGGAAAAGACAGAATAAAAGAAATACAAAAACAAAAGAACGAAAAGAAAGTAAGGATGAAAGAATGAAAGAAAATCTCCTTTATTATCTTTTTCTTCTTTTTTTTAGATAGATGGCTTGAAAAAAGCAAATGCACTGCTTATTCAATGTACCATCTGAAAATAAAAGTTTGACTTTGACTTTGCCTCTCTCTCTCTCTCTCTCTCTCTCTCTCTCTCTTCCTCTCTCTCTCTCCATCTCTCTCTCCTCTCAATCTCTCTCACTCTCTTCTCATCTCACACACCCACACAAACACACACACACACGTGGATCCGGGGTCTAGAGTAACGGCCGTCTAGAAAGCGAAAATCCGGGTCTGATGAGCGCGGGTTCGTAGCCCTTTGGACCGAAAATTTCCCCCACCATTGACCCATGAGGGTGGCTGGGCGCTAGTCTTCTGAGACGAAAAATCGAGGCCCGTGTGTTACACGTAATTTTAGCGCACAAAAAAAAACCCACGCAACAAGAGAGTTGTCCCTGCAAAATTTTAGAAAAAAGCCACTCTGATAGGGAACAATACAGCTGCAGAAAAAAACAAAAAAAAGGGTGAAAGGTGGCGCCGCTAATGGCGACGCTTTCCCCCACTCTACCGGGAGAGCAGCCCAATTTCAGGAGAGACAATCAGCCGTGACAAAGGTAGAATAAATCTGACACCTTGATTTGTGCTTTACAAGATTCACGCTAATAAATTCCATACATTATATTATTCTACTATTACATTATTAAACACACACACACACACACACACACTCCTTGCTGGCTTTTCATATTCACTTTCCTTGATCTCCCGCTTTGAAATTAGCTAAACATTTTTTTTAAACCCACAGAAAAGCATGCATTGACACACAGAAAGGACAGACATTGATCTGTTTTGTGCAGAGAGTTTATTTCAAAAACCGTCTAAGGACAAAAACCAACTCAGGCTGATTTAAAGAATATGTGCACATAGACACACACACACACACACACCCCCACAACACACACACACACACACCACCTACTCTCTCTCTCTCTCTACTCTCTCTCTCTCTCTGTCTGTCTGTCTCTCACTCTGTATATCTCTCTCTCTCTTTCCATAGTTGTCTGTCTGTATCTCTCTGTCCTGTCTCTCTCCATTTGTCTGTCCTGTTGTCTCTGTCTCTCTTTTCCTCTCTCCATTTGTCTGTCCTGTCCTCTGTCTGTCTGACTCCTCTCTCCTCTTCTCTCTCTCGTCTCTCTCTCTCTCTCTCTCTCTCCTCTCCTCCTTCTCTCCTCTCTCTCTCTCTCTCTCTCTCTCTCTCTCTCTACTTCCTATCTCTCCATGTCTGTCTATAGCTGAATCTCTCTGTCTCTGTTTCCTCTCTATGCTCTGTCTTTCTCTTCTCCTCCTCTGTCCCCGTTCCTATTTCTCTGTCTCTGCCTCTGTCTTTTTTCCCGTTTGTTTGTCCCATCACTACTGTGTGTGTCGTGTGTTTGTTTGTGTGTGTGTGTGTGTGTGTGTGTGTGTGTGTGTGTGTGTGTAACATACAAGAAAACCTATCTGAAAGTCCAAAACCATGTAATAAAATAAATAAATAAATAAATGGAACTTATATAGCCTATATCTTGCAAAGACAAATCAAAGGGCATGCATTCAACCTAATCTTACACAGTCATGCAATCAATGATAAATAATCAATAGTTTAAACAAAGAGACATTACAAACATGGTGCACTGCAGACAAAATCTATGAAATAAAATTTCAATAGTCAAATGTTTTTCAAAAGCACACACACACTCACACAGGTCGTATACTTTAGCAGGGTGATAGGACATGGGTTAGTGAATGTGGGGTAGTTCTGATATGAAACAGGAGGAAGAAATCTTAGGTTTAAAATAAAATGTCTTGAGGCTGGATTTAAAAGTGTCATAACTAGGTTTCTGGCGAAGAGAGAGAGGGAGCTCATTCACATCGATGACCAAAAATAGAGAAAAAGCGAGGCCAACCTGGATTGGTTAATCTAGTATTCTAGCACAAGGTTATCTGCAGCAGAGGAGGGAACGTGAAGGATGTACAGGTTTTAAAACATTCACAGAGGTAGGAGGGTCAGTTTTGTGGAGACATTTGTAACAGAGGGTACTGATTTATAATTTACTCTCTGTGGCACAGGCAGCCAGTGGAGAGATCGCAAGAGAGGGGTAATGTGCTCAGATTTTTTCTTCCTGAGAACTAGTCGAGCTGCGGAGTTTTGTATACGTTGAAGGGAGTGGATAGATGATGCTGGCAGACCAGACAAAAGAGAATTGCAATAGTCTAGACATGAAAGAATGAGAGAAGTGACAAGTTTGGCTGTTGCATCTGTGGACATGTACTTTCGAATTGCACTAATACACCATAATTGATAGTAGCATGACTGACAGGTCTGGGTGATGAATTTTTGCATAGAGAGTGTGTTGTCGATAACAACACCTAGATACTTCACATCAGTGGATAGAGGGACTGATGTATTGCAGAGTTCTATTGAAGCTGTTGTAATAGAAGAGAGTTTGTGTTTGGTCCCTATGAGCATGGCTTCGGTTTTATCTGCATTTAGCTGTAATTTGTTCTGTGTCATCCAGTTTTGAATATCCTCAAAGCAGTGGGCCATATTTGTCAGGAAAGAAGGCAGATTTTCAGGAGTAACACTGCTTTGAACCTGAGAGTCATCTGCATAAAAATGATGGTTGATTTGATGATGGTTTATTATATGTGACAGTGGCGTAGTGTAAAGAGTGCAAAGAACAGGGCCTAGAACTGATCCCTGTGGTACTCTGCATTCCAGTTTGGCAGGTATTGATTGAATGTTGTTTACTGCTCACCATATGACATAATATTGTCATTGTACACACACTCAGACACATTCAGCTGGCTGACTGACATGCAGGCCTTCATGTTTTCAGATTTTCTGAAGCCGTCATTCTACTGTCCACTTCTTTACTTCTATAATGATCACAGAGCAGTTATTCTACTGTCCACTTCTTTACTTCTATAATGATCACAGAGCCGTTATTCTACTGTCCACTTCTTTATTTCTATAATGATCACAGAGCAGTTATTCTACTGTCAACTTCTTTACTTCTATAATTATCACTGCTATGTACAAGGTAAAGATTTTCTAAAGCGGTCAATCTACTGTCCACTTCTTTATTTCTATAATGATCACTGAGTCGTTATTCTACTGTCCACTTCTTTATTTCTATAATGATCACTGAGCGGTTATTCTACTGTCCACTTCTTTATTTCTATAATGATCACTGAGCAGTTATTCTACTGTCCACTTCTTTCTTTCTATAATGATCACTGCTGTGTACAAGGTAAAGATTTTCTGAAGCGGTCAATCTACTGTCCACTTCTTTCTTTCTATAATGATCACTGCTGTGTACAAGGTAAAGATTTTCTAAAGCAGTCAATCTACTGTCCACTTCTTTCTTTCTATAATGATCACTGCCGTGTACAGGGGGAAGAGAGTGGTCAGTCTCTGTGTCCTGTCACTGAAGCTGTACAGCATGTAGCTGTGCACAGACAGGTCAGTCAAGGATTGGACATCCTGCACGCATACATAACACCCAGACAATGACTCTTATGGTGTCCTTAAACAGATTTCCTGTCACTAACTGGATTAAAAGATCTTCAACTGTGTGTCAACACGGACAAAACGTATCAGGAAATTTGTTTTCAACTGCTTAGCCCATCGCTTTTTTTTTTTTTAATCAACACACATGAAAACATAACACAAAACAATGACATAAAAGAAGATATTGCATAAAGAAAATCTGTGAATACTGCCTGTGTGAAGTGAGTACCCTCTAGTTTTGTCAGAAAAAAAATCTTGTTGTACCTGAGTTACAAGCTTACAAAGATCAAAGAAACTGTCAGGTTTGGAGTCATTTTTCCTACAGTTCCATAACCCACCAAACACTGACATGAGTCAACGTGCAAATTTTAACTTCTGAATACATAAATATTCACAAGAAACTCTTGCACTGGCAGGTCTGCACTTAAATGACCCAGGAGATTGCAGCCTCCATCCCACTCCATTTTTAATTCATTAGATTCTGCTGCCAAGATTTGAACCCACAACTTAATGAACCCATGGGATGGATTAATCACACAGTTCACTCAACTTTAGGTCTGCCCTTTAAACACTTATGGGATGTATTAAAAGATATTCCTTGCTCACAGTCACTTGAAAATCAAAGGGGAAAAACTGAGAAAATGTAATTAAGTAATGTATACATTTTATATGAAAATGAATGTCAAGGCAGATCTCTTTCTCTCAGCTATGTAATGATTGGGAATGAAACATACTCCCTGGGTAGACCTACAGCATTGCAACTGATACCTAAGAGATGAAATATCTAGAAATTTTTGTGTTGTGTGAAAGAAAAACAAATTAATATCCAACACACCTACATTATTTTCTTTTTTGCCTTTCATACTGCTAGACAGATAGCAAAAGTTGGCGAGTGTAGAGGTAACAGCTCTTGTGCACAAACACAGAACAACCAACACCTTTGGGCATTTCAGTTCTCTCCACTCTCCACCCCCCCCCCCCCCCCCCACGCACACAAACACACAGTGTCACAAAGGTGTGAATACAGACACTGACAGAAACCATTCACCAGCCACGAGAATCCATTGGGCTGGTGTCTGGACTGGGCCTGGCTGAGAATGAAGGAAGGAATGAAGGAAGGACTGTGAAGCTTGTCAACTCCAGAAACATACTGATCAACACTATTGACGTGGCCAGAGGGCCTGGGTAGTTGAAGAGATAGGGAATGGTAAGAACTGCGTGTGCATAGTCATGCATGTGCAGACTATACACACACATACACAGATAGATAGATAGATAGATAGATATGGATAGATGGATGGATGGATAGGATAGGATGATAGGATAGATGACAGGAGGACGGACAGACGGTCGGACGGACGAACAGACAGACAGACAGATAATAGTGGTTAGAACATTGCCCTGATGACCCTGGTTGGATTCCCTTTCAAGGAAATATTTCCCCCTGGAGTTAACATCAGTGCAGACTCCACTCTCCCAAAAAGTCCTTCAGATGAGACTCTATAAACCAATGTCCCATGTGCGAACACACCCAGAATATCTTGCGCACACGTTAAATCCTGTCCCGCTTTTGCTTTTTGTAAGAGTAGGCCATTGTGTGCGGGTGGGAACAGATGACATAATTTACAAAACTGCATACACACAGTGACTAGATGTAAAAAAGCACATAAGTGCTTATTCCATTATCCTCAATATACAGAATATAAAAAATAGACAACTAGATAGACAGACAAACAGACAGATAGATAGGACAGACAGACAGATAGACAGATAGATAGATAGAAAAGACAGACAGACAGACAGACAGAAGCAACAAACGGACAGACAGATAGATGGAGAACAGACAGACAGACAGAATAGATAAATAGATAGATAGATAGATAGATAGATAGATAGAGATAGATAGAGAAGAGAGAAGACAGACAGACAGACAGACAATCAGACAGACAGACAGACAGACACATACATAATACATACATAATACATACATACTTCCATACCTACATAATACATACATACATACATACATATACATACATACATACATACATATACATACATACATACATACATACATACATACATATATACATACATATACATACATACACCCAGACCAGAACAGAACAGAACTAATGGGTGGTGCTGGTTTTCTGAATACAGGCTCCTCCAGAGAACAGAGAGAGACTGGACTGCATGCAGGGAAACCTGCCCTGACTGACACAGTTCTCTTCTTCTTTTCCTATCTTCTTCTTTCTTCTTTTTCCCCCTCTTGTCTCCCTCTACACAGGCGCTATGACCCCGTTGATAGTGTTGATCACTATGTGTCTGGAGGTGACCAGCTACACATTCATTCCTTCACTGGGGAAGGGATAATAAAAGGTAAAGGTTCCCATAACCTATAAGATTGTAGGGGAGCAAGGCGTCAGATACCTCACTTCTCTAGGGGCCAGCATATTGAGGGCGGTTCCCATCTCCTCTACCTCGCTGCTTTACCTTCCCTGACCCTAAAGAGGGCAGGTACCTATTTACAGCTGGGTGAACTGGGGGACTGTACTGAAGCCAAGGCATGCAAACAGTCACCCATGCAAGAGGTAACCTCGCTCGAGGCTGCTTAACTTGGCTGGGGAAAAACAAGTGCTCTGACCACTGAGCTATCCCGTCCCCTTGGTGGGATAGTATTGGGCTTGTAATCCAACTACCCGGGTTGAGCCAGCACTGAGGTACCCGTTCAAAGAGATTTTTCCTCCTGGAGTTAACATCAGTACTGACTCCACTCCCCTGAAAGTCTTATAGAGGAAATCTTTAACAGAGGTTCTGTGCACTAATGCATGGAGTGCATCTTGCGCACATGTTAAAACCTTGTCTGCATTTTGGAAGAGTACTCCAATTCATGCCAGTAAGAAAAATGAACAATGAAGAAAAAGAAAAGGTATGCACATCGCTGGCATGTTCAGACAAATCGTCCCTGAGGTCAGAATGCGGCTACCTTAGTGACGGGCATAACCGCTGACATATGCCAATTCCCTGCAGTTGTGATCCTTAGAGCTTTAGCGGAGGAACGAAACAAAATCCTGTATTGGTTCTCAGTCAGCCCAGACACCAGCACAATGGATTCTCCTGGCTGGTGAATGGTTTCTGTCAGTGTCTGTGTTCACGCCTTTGTGACACTGTGTTTGGAGAGAACTGAAAGGCAGCCGGCCTTAGTTGTTCAGTCTGTTTGTACCTGAGCTGTTGCCTTTCCATTCAAGATTCAAAACTTGATTATTCCTTTAACCTCTTTTGGGGGTATGGAGGATTGCAAACATGTTCAAACACACACACACACACACACACACAACACACTTGCTAACTGCTTTGCTCTCTAGAGGGTGTTAGAACAGCCTACATGTTAGTTATTTTTTACCCAACACAGATTGAAACACTGTTATCTCTTTCAACTCACAGGGACCAGTTGTTTATTATTTTACCTTATCTGTCCTTACATTTTAGGGTTAATGGAGTTAGCTCTCACGTGTGTTTTTACATCCAGTCCTCGTGTGAACAGTAGTTTTGCATATTTTGTTGTCCATTCACACTGGCACACAATGGCCTACTCTCTCATAAGGCGGAACTGGTTTTAACCTGTGCGCAAAAATTATGTGACGCTGTCAGTTCCACACAGTATGTATAGTTTATTTGTAATATATTCCTAACTAAGATAAATAATTTTTGGGGGTATTTTTCTTCACATTAAATCTATAGAACAGTTTCAGGTTTTTGCCTTTGATGTTCAAGTGATGGAGAGCATCCAGAGATTGAAAATGCAATCCAGTGATGTTGAAAAATTAAGACAGACATGACAGCTGAGGGAATAATGCAACTGCTTCCATGCCATGAGTCCATGAAGTCATGGGCTCAGATCTTGGCAGCAACTTCTGGTGATTGAAGTAATGAGGGGGGTCAATTACAAACACCCAGGTATACTTGAAGTGCAGACCAGGCAGAGTGATAAGTCCCTATGAGTAGTCACGCAGACAGAAAAGTCAAACATACACGTTAAAATACCCCCATTGGATCGGTGGTCTAGAGGTAACGTGCCTGCCTAGAAAGCCAAAAAAACCGGGTCGGAAGTGTGCGGTGGTTCGATTCCCGTTTGGACCCGAAACTTTCCCCCATCCGTTAGACTATGAGTGGTCGTATGAGTGCTAGTCTTTCGGATGAGACGATAAACCAAGGTCCCGATAAACCAAGGTCCTGTGTGTTACACATAATTATTAAGCGCACGTAAAAGAACCCTTGGCAACAAGAGAGTTGTCCCTGTCAAAATTCTGTAGAAAAAAGCCACTCTCATAGGAAAACAAACACAGTTGCAGACAGGAAAAATAAAAAAAGGTGGCGCTGCTCTTGTGGCGACGCGCTCTCCCCGGGGAGAGCAGCCCAAATTTCACGCAGAGAAGTCTGCTATGACTTAAAGTGGTATAAATAAATAAATTAACTAATTAAATAAAAAATAAATTCATATCAGTGCGCATTGGTTTATGAACACATAAACAACCCAGCATGCACGGTGTACCTGGAGAAAGATGGGCTCCACATGCTTCCACCTGCCCCACAGACGGGAAAAAGAGAGGAAAGACCTAGAACTAGAGATGGGGAGAGAGCAGGAGAAGGACCAGGATAAAGACTTAGAGGAGCGGGTGACAGAGCATAGGGAAAGAAATAGAGACAGACAGAAGAGAGATACACAGACAGACAGAGAGAGATACACAGACAGACAGAGACAGAGAGATACACAGACAAACAGAGCAGAGAGATACACAGACAGACAGACAAACAGACAGACAGAGAATAGACAGCAGAGACAGAGAGATACACAGACAGACAGAGGCAGAGAGATACACAGACAGACAGACAAACAAAGACAGAGAGATACACAACAGACGAACAGAGAGATACACAGACAGACCAGAGACAGAAATACAGACAGTGACAGAAATACACAGACAGACAGTACAGAGAGATACAAGACAACATACAGACGACACAGAGATACACAGCAGACAGAACAATACAGACAAGAGATAACAGACGACTGTACAGAGAAACACAGCAGAGACAGAAATAACAGAGACAGAGAAAACACAGACAGACAGATACAGGAGTAACAAACAGACATAAAGGTATCCAGGGTTATTCCCGTTCAAAGAATATTTCCCTGGAGTTAAATAAGTGCAGACTCCACTCTCCCAAAAGTCTTCGATGAGATATAACCGAGGCCCCGTGCAACGCACCAGAACATCTGCCACACGTTAAATCATGTTCGCTATTCGAAGAGTAGGCTATGTGCCGTGGGAACATAGACAGAGCACAAAGCACATACACACGGACGGAGTAAAAGCACATAAGTTTTATTCCATACCTCGATAAAAAGAATAAAATAACAAAAACAAAATCAACAGAGACAGAGAGATCCAGACAGACATACAAAAGATACAAAATACACAGACAGACAGAACAGAGAAAACACTAACAGGCAGACAGACAGAGAAATACACAGACAGACAGAGAAAAGAAATACACAGACAGACAGACAGAAATACAAGAAATACACAGACAACATACAGATAGGCAGAGACAGAGAGATACAACAGACAGACAAAGACAGAGATACACAGGCAGACATACAGACAGATACATAGAAATACACAGACAGACACACAGACAGACATAGACAGACAGACAGACAGGGAGACAAAGAGGTGCCAAGTCAAAGAGAGACTGAAACAAAGAGAGACAGACTGAAAGGCGGCGACACAGACAGAGAGAGACAGACATACAGACAGATACATAGAAATACACAGACAGACAACACAGACAGACAGAGAACGAGACAGCAGACAGATCAGAAACAGACAGCAGACAGACAGATCAGAAACAAGACAGAGACAGACAGATAGAGACAGACAGACAGAGACATAGACAGACGGACGACAAAAACAGATAGACCGACAGACGACTGAGAAAGAAGACAGACAGACGAGACAGAAGAGAGAGAGAGAGAGAGAGAGAGAGAGAGAGAGAGAGAGAGAGAGAGAGAGTATGTACACAAATCCTTTAAATCAGGACAAGTTGGCTTTTTCCATAGACAGTTTTTCAAATACATGTTCTGCATGCAAAAAACAGATCACCGCCTGTCCTTTCTGTGTGTCAATGCATGCTATGTCTGTGGGTTTTGTGTTCATTTCAAATGGGAAGGTACAGGAAAGTGAATATGAAAAGCTAGCAAGCAAGGAGAGAGATAGATAGAGAGAGAGATAGATAGATAGAGAGAGAGAGAGAGAGAGAGAGAGAGAGAGAGAGAGAGATTTATATTTTATATCGAGGCTAATGGAATAAGCACTCATGTGCTTCTTTATATCCAGTCCCCGTGTGTATGAGGTTTTGTAAATTTTGTCATGTTTCCAGAGAGAGAGAGAGAAGAGAGAGAGAGAGAGAGAGAGAGAGAGAGAGTGTGTGTGTTAGTGTGTGTGTGTGTGTGTGTGTGTGGTGTGTGTGTGTGTGTGTGTGTGTGTGTGTGTGTGTGTGTGTGTGTGTGTAACATTTAAACCGTATTATGCTTTTGTGTTTGCCTGTCTGTCTGTCTTGCCTGTCTGAGTGTTTACAACATGTCTCTCTGTCTGTGTGCCTCGCTCTCTATCTCATTTTCTCTCCCCCCCCCCCCCCCTCTCTCTCTCCCCTCCCCCCTCTCTCTCCTCCCTCTCTCTCCACCCCTCCCCTTCTCTCTCTCTATCTTTTGGTGATGTTTAAATCTTTACTGTCGACATTATTAATTCATAAATCCTTATTTTCGTTCTTTTCTTTCTTTCTTTCGTCCCCTTTTTTCTTTGTTCATTCTTTCTTTCTTCTTGTCTTTTGATCCTCTCTTCTTTCTTCCGTTCTTTAATCTCTTTTTTCTGTTATCCCTTTTTTATTTATTCTTTCTTTCTTTTGTTCCTTCTTTCTTTTATTTGTTCTTTCTTTCTTTCATGCTTTCTTTCATTTGTTCCTCCTTCCTTCTTTCTTTCTTGCACTCTTCCTTTCATTTTCATTTGTTCTTTTTCTTCTTTCATTCTTCCTTTCATTTGTTCTTTTTTTCTTTATTTCTTTCTTTTCTTCCTTTCATTTGTTTTTTTCTTTCCTTAATTATTCCTTTCATTTATTCAATCTTTCTTTCTTTCCTTCTTTCATTCACTCTTTCTTTCTTTCTTTCTTTCATCATTTCTATCTGTTCTACTCTCTTGTTATTTTCGGTTGCATTTCTCTCTTTCTTTCTTTCTTTCTTTGTCCCTGCCATTTTATCTCTGTCACCACAATCGTTTTTTCTGCTACACACACACACACACATGCACACACACACACACACACACACACACACACCAGCACACACACACAATCACACACGACACACTTACACACCACGCACACACACACACACAACACACACACACACTGCGCGCGCGCACACACACACACACACACACACACAGGGGACATATGACAGAATTTACAAAGCTGCATACACACAGGGATGGATGTAAAAAAGCACATAGTGCTTATTCCATTAACCTCGATATAAAAGAATAAAAAGAAACAAAACACACACACACCAACACAACACACCACACACACACACACACACAC
>CM054160.1:48400158-48412658 GCA_028751875.1 Rapana venosa
AAAAAAAAAGGGGTGTCTTTAAATTGCGGCCGTCAGCCGCTAAAAGAAGTCCAACAACTTTCTTCTTGAAAAACACGGTCTTCTTGCTCTGAATGGAAATAATGTATTAGGGTTTTTTCTCTTCTTTTCCCAGCGCTTAGAAAGCAGCTATTGCCTGTTTGGGAAAGAGTAGGCGTGGAGCGATAAAACATTTACAAATCTGCAAAATAATAATAATAATAAAAATAATAATATAAAAAATAATAATAACAACAATAATAATAAAAATGAAATATTAATAATGTAAAAATTTTATATAACGCTGAATCTTGTAAACAACAAATCAAAGCGCCAAATGACTTTTAATTTTCTTTTTAATCGAGGATAATGGAATAAGCACTCATGCACTTTTTTTACATCCAGTCCCCGTGTGTATGCGGTTTTGTAGATTTTGTCATCTGTTCCCACCGGCACACAATGGCCTACTCTTTCGAACAGCGGAACAGGATTCAACGTGTGCGCAAGATGTTCTGCATGCGTTCGCACACGGGGCCTCGGTTTATAGTCTCATCCGAAGGACTTTGACATTCAGTTCGATTTTTTTGTCAAACTGGGAAGAAAGGGCGAGGCTGGGAATCGGAACCCACATCCTCAGGGTTGACTTGTTGGCAGGCAAACGTCTTAACCATCCTGCCCTTCCTGTCTGCATACACATCAGGTCTGGATGTAAAAAGGCACACACACGAGTGGTTATTCTCGAAATAAAACGAATTAATAAAGAAAAAAAGCATAATTGAATGAATTAATGTCATAATGGTCACATGTGAAATGCGCTGCCTGAGAAAAGCTGTCAACAAGACCAGACGCGACAAGATCAAGAATGAGGTGATCAGAGACATGGTCGGACTAACACCAATTCTCCACCATATGGAACAACAAAGGATCAGGTGGTTGTGTCACCTCACTAGAATGCCGCCCAACCAACCAGCCCTACGGGCATATACCACCAAACACAATGGCTGGAAAGCCAGAGGTAGACCAAGGAGACGATCGAGCGACTCCGTGGCTGACACCCTGCGAGCCCATGACCTGTCACTACACCAAGCCTCCCGCCTTGCTGCAGACAGACGTCTGTGTCCCCCGCGACCCCGAAAGGCACCAGCGGCAGATGAAAGAAAGAAAGAAGAAAGAAGAATGTATAAATAAAGCGAAAAAATTGCCTTGCTCTGCTGGTAAGCTACTAGACAAGTCAGCCTAGCCCATCCCGTTTCGGCATGGCATGAACTTAAGAGTGAAAAGTCATGTTTAAGCCAAACATGGAAAAGAAGGATTATAATATATTTATATATATATATTATATAAATATATATATATTAGTTTATATTTATAATAATCCCTTCTTTCCCTGTTATATATTAAATATATATTATATTAATTAAATATATATAGAGAGAGAGAGAGAAGAGAGGAAGAGAGATAGTCTCTCTATCTCCTCTCTTCATCTCTCTCAATCTTCTCTCCTCTTCTACCTCCGATCTCTAACCTCTCTCTACTTCTCTCTAATATATATATAATAAAATATATAAGTATATATATATCTTGGATGATTTATGGAGTTGTGTGATGTGGTGTGAGTGTGTGTGTGTGCTGTGTTGTCAAGTAAAACGTAAAGCTATCACAAAAGTTGGTTTGAAATAGAACAAGACCTCATTCAGCAGGTCCCATTTCAGATAGAACATGACCGATTCGGACGATCCATTTGAGAGAGAACATGACCTTTTCAGAATGGCCTTGTTTGAGATACAACAGGAACATACTCAAGAGTCTGTTTGAGAAAAGGAGGAAGAGAGAGAGAGAGAAGAGAGAGAGAGAGAGAGAGAGAGAGAGAGAGAGAGAGAGAGAGAGAGAGAACATGACCTATTTGGAATGGTCTATTTGAGATAGAAAAGGACTTTATTTGGAACAGTCCATTTGCGAGAGAGCTTGACCTGTTTGGAATGGTTCGTTTGAGACAGAACATGACCTACTTGCAAGGGTTCATTTGAGAAGAAACAGGACCTGCACTCAACGGTTCAGTTAAGGCAAAACATGGCCTATTCGCAACAACAGTCGGTTGGAACCTCACTCCACGCTGCGCTCTAGACGCTCGTTTATGGGAACAGATGGTCCCTTTGGGAATCTGTTTCCATTTGGTCACCATCCCAACCCGGTTTTTCAGGGTTTCGTCTGCCACCCCTCTCAGTAAGTTAGTCCTTGGGGTCAAAGGGTCAGGGTTGGAACAATTTGTGAAACCTTCTCGGGAAAGGACGGGGGGGGGGGGGGGGGGGGGAGGAAAGAAAAAGATTGAGGAGAGGGGGGGGGGGGGGGGGGGGGTAAAGGGGGGTTTTTTAGGGGGTGGGGGGGTGGGGGGGGTTTTTTAAAAAGGGGGTGGGGGTTGGGAAAAAAGGGGTTGTGGAAATGGGTAAAGGATTTGCCTTTAAAAAAGTTGGCCAAAAAAAACCAAAACCCCCAAAAAAGGCCAGGGGGTGGCAAATTTAAAAGAGCAGAACCCGAAAGTTTAAAAAAATAGAGGACACAATAAAAAAGGCCCCCCCCACACACAAAACCCACCAAACACAGAAAGGGCGGCAGGGCATAAAAACACCATAACATCCCAACCCCCACAAACACACCAAAAACAAAAAAGGTTATGAATTCCCCCCTTAAAACCCTTTTCGTTCCGCCCCCCCAATAAACACAAAACCTTTTTCCAGCCAAACCAAAAACAATGCCCCCTCCCCCACCCCCCATCCTTTTTAAAAATTTTCTTTTTTGGGTTTGAAAAACCTAAAATTTTTCCCAAAGCAAAAAAACAACAAAACCATAAAAAAGTAATTTCCCCCCCTTCCCCCCCTTAGGAATAACATTTTGGGGTAAATGACGTTCGGGCCCCCCGGTGTGTTTGGGGGTTTTTTTGTTTTCCTAGGTGTTGGGTGCTTTTGCCAGGCGTGGTGTGGGGTTGTTGTGGCGTGTGCCTTTGGGGGTTTTGTGTTTTTTGAATGCGATTTTTTGGTGGGTGTGGTGGTGTGTGTTTTGTTGTTGGAGGTGGGGTTTGTGTGGGGTGTGTGTTTGTGTGTGTGGGGTTTTTAATGCTAGGGGGTTTTCAATGCACTCACACCCTTCCTTAAATTCCCTCTCCTCCTTAAATTATTTTTTTTTTTTTTGGGGGGGGGGGGGGGGGGGGGGGGGGTTTAGGGGGGTGGGGGGGGTATTCCCAAGCGCAAAATTTTTAAAAAACCGATCCATTTTCCTTTTTTTTTGGCTGCCTACTTTGAAAAAGATTACAGAAAAAACAACAAAAACAAACAACAAAAAAAATACATGGCAATATCTACTTGGGCAAACTTGTTATGGGGTGTGTGGGGGGGGGGGGGTTTTTTTTTCCAGGCAACGATCAAATTATAGCTGATGACCCATATTTGAAAGGGTCAGTGATGAACGCAAACACTAAATCAAAGCTCAAACCCCCCCCTCACCCCTCCCCACCCCCTTTGGACGCATTTGGTGGGGCCTTGCTCAATTTTGGGATTGTGTTATTTTTAATTTTTTATTATTTTTTATTTTTAAAATTATTATTATTATTATTATTTTTTCAAAAATCATTTTATTATTCAGGGGGGTATGCGGTTGACGGGTGTTTGATTGGGGGTTTGTTGGGGTTTTGGGTTTTTTTTGTTTGTCCTGTTTCCTTTTATATTTTTTGGTTGTAGATTCAGGAAGATTGTAGCACACAGAAAGACAGGGAGAGAGAGAGGGGGGGGGGGGGGGAAAAGGGGGAGGGAGGGTTTAAGGGGGGGGAGAGAAAAGGGGGGAAAGAGAGAGAGGGGGGGGGGATTGGGGGTAAAAAGGGGGAAAAAGAGGGGGGAAAGAGAGGGGGAAAGAGGGGGAGGGGGGGGGGGGAGGGAGAACAAAACAGATGGGATAAAAAAGAGAGAGAGGGGGGGTTTTGGAGAGAGGGAACAGAGAGAGGAGACAGACAGACAGACAGAAGGAGAAAAAGAGAGAGAGGGGGGGAAGAGAGAGGGGAGAGGGGGGGGGGGGGCAAAAAAGGATATATAAGCCCAACAGAAAAGACGACCGCAGACAGACAAAACCGACAGAAAAGACAGACAGACAGACAGATAGACGCATTGAATAGTTTTTTAAAAATGTCTTCCCGATGGGTTGTGCGTGGTGGCTTGCTTGCTTGCGTTTTGGGAAATGCGTGTTTTCTCCCCCATCAAATTTAAATGTAGCCTTTTTTTTCGATATTTTTAAAAGGGCCCCGGGAGTCTCAGTGTTCAGGGCTAAACGTCCAGGGGCATGCTTTCCAAGGTAATTGACAATCACGCAAAGCATGTTTGATGACGTTAAACCAACACGTTTTTTTTGCGGGGGAAATAACAAAAAAAACAAAACAAAAAAAAAAGGGAGTCCAAAAAATAAATTAATCTTACTCTTTTTTTTTTGAGAAAGGGGAACGACATCGTTTAAGGGTTAAAAATGTGCGGGGTTTTGGATGTTTGAAAAAAACAACAAAACAAAAAAACCCCCAACCCCAACCTGTAAAAAAAATTTTGATTTTTTGTCAATTTTCTCAGGGCAAAAATAATGCATCTTTAAACGCGTCGTCCATCACCATCTTTCATCGTCAGCATAAATCTCGTAGCCCGTCTCATTTTTTGCCATCATCTTCATCATCATCAACACATCATCATCAACATCATCATAAACCCCAATCTTCATCGTCTTTGTCTTTCAGATAAACAATAAACCTAGGTCCCGTGTCAACACCCATTTAGCGCAGGTAAAAAAACCCCACGGAAAAAGGGGAAAAAAAAAAATTTCCCCCCCTTCCCACAAAACAACAACAAAACAAAAAAACCCCACCCCCCTTTTCCCCACCCCCCCCCCACCTTTCAAAAACCCCCAACCCCCAACCCCCCAACCCAACAATCCTAAACCCTCCTCCTTCTCTCCGCTCCTCCTCCGCCTTTTCATCATAAAAAAATCTTAAACTCCCCTACTGCCAACCACCACCCAACCACCTCCTACTTCAACTACAACTACTAATACTACTAACTACTACTACAACTACTCAACTACTACTACACTACTGCTCTCAACAACTCCCCCTCCCTACAAACTCCCAACTACTACTATAACAAAACTACTACTACTGCTACTACTACTACTACACTACTCCCTCCTACTACTACTACAACTACTACTACTACTACTACTACTACTAAACAACTCCCAAAAACTACTAATTTTTACTACTACTACTACTAAACAACAAACTACAACAACTACAACTACTAACTCTACTACAACAACAACAACAACAACTACTATTTACTAACTCCTTACTACTACTACTATTTCCCTACTCCACAAACCTACTCAAACTACTCCCAAACTAAACAACAACAACAACTACTACTACAACAAACTACTACTATTTAATCCCTACTACTACTCAAAACTACTACAACTACTACTACCTAAACTACTACAACTACTACAAACTCTACTATCTACAACTACTACTACACAATTTACTACAACTACTACACTGCTACAACTAAACTACTACACAAATACAACTTACTACAACTACTACAAAACTCCCTACTACTCGGCTACTACTACAACTACAACACAACTACAAACTACTACTTTTACTCTACTACTACTACTACTACTACTTACTAAAACTACTACCCCCTACAACACCCACTAAACAACTACTACTACTACTACTACTATTTCCTACTATTTCCCCTACTATTTATACTAAACTATTTCTAACTACTACTACTCATTTACTACAACTACTATACTCTTACTAAACACTACTATACTACTACAAACCCCTATTTACTGCTACTACACTCCTACTAAAACTGCTGCTAAAAACTGCGCTACAAAACTACTACTACTACACAACTACTACTACTACAAATACTACTACAACTACTACTACTACACTATTTCTACTGCTGCTCTACTACTACTAAAAACTACTACTACTACTACTACTGCTGCTGCAACTACTACTTACTACTAATACTACGCGCTGCTGCTACTACTACAAATACAAAAAACTACTACTATACTACTACATTTCCTACAAACCCTTTTTACTCCTATACCCCTGCTACAAACAAACTACAACTACTACAAAACTACAAACTACTACAACTACAAACTACAACAAAACTAAAACAACTCCTAACAACTACTACTACTACTACTACTACAACTACTACTACTACAACTACAACAACAACAACAACAAAAACAACAACAACAACAAAAACAACAACTACTACTACTACTACTACAAACTACAACTACATACTACTACTACTACTACTACTCCCTACTAAAACTAAAAAATCTTTAAAAAAACAAAATAACGCCAAAAACGACAGCAGCAACGACATTGCCCAAAAAAAAACAAAAAAAACCCCCCCCACAATGACGAGGGAAAATGAATGACACGAGGGACCCCCTCAAACAAACGACGATGACGACACGACGACAACAAACAAACGGTCCCCCCCGAAAACAAAAGATTTAAATGAAAAAATTCCGGTGTCCGGGATGCCGAAAAAAGGAAAGCGTATTTTTGGGTTCATCTTTCTGTCTGTCTGTGTCTGGGTTTTTCCCTCTGTTTTTTTGGTCTGCCCTTTCTACTGTCTGCCCCTGCCCTGTCTGCCTCCCTGCCCCCCTGCTGTCAAACCTGCCTGTTGCCTGTGGGGTTCTGCCCTGGGGTTTTTGTCTGTCTTCCCCAATCTGCTTTTCTGTCTTCTAACGTTTTTTTTGTCTGTCTCCCTGTCGGTCTGTATGCCTGCCCTGTCTCTGGTCTCCCCCTGTCCCTGCCTGCCTGCCTTCTGCCTCCCCTCCCCTGCCTGCCCTGCTCTGTCTTTTTTTTGTCTGTCTGTCTCTGTCTTTTTTGTCGGGTTCTTCTCTGCCTGTCCTTCCCCTATCCTCTGTCTCCCCTGTCCTTCGGGTCTTTTTTCTTCCTCCCCCCCCCCCCCCCTCTTTCTTTTTCTCTCTGTCTTTCTTTTCTTTCTTCTTTCTTCTCCAACTTTTCCTCCCTCTGACTCTCGGGCTCTTTGTCTCCCTCTTCTCTGTCTCTCGTCTCTGTCTGCTGCCCCTGCTCCCCCCTTCTGTCTCCCCTCTCTTTCCTCTTTCCTCTCTCTCTTTCTCGCTCTCTCTTTTTTTTCCCCTTTTCTTCTCTCTCTCCTTTCCTCGCTCTTTTCTTTTCTCCTCTTTTCTCTTTCTCTTTGTCTCTCTCTCCTCCTCCTCTCTTCCCCCTCTCCTCCTCTCCCCACCCCTTTTCTCCTCCTCCTCTCTCCCCCTCTCTCCCCCGCCCTGCCCCTCTTTTTTTTTGTCTCTCTCTGTTCTGTCTTTTCTTTCTCTCTCTCCTCACCCTTTCGTTGTCTCTCTGTCTTTTCCCTTTTTGGTCTCCCTCATTCACAAATTCCTCTCTGCCCTCTCATCTGCCCTCTGTTTTTTTGCTGTCTGCTCGGGCTCGGTGTCAATGTGGGGGATTTTTTTAACACCAGTTTTATCCCTGATAAGGGGGGGGAATGGATTAAAAAAGCATCTGGGTGCTTATTCTTTATTCTCAAAATAAAAAGTTTGATTTATTTGAGCTCTCTCTTCTCTCTCCCTCTCTCTCTCTCTCTCCTCTCCTCTCTAAATTCTCTCTCTTTTCTCCCCTCCCCCCTCCCCCCTCCCCTCTTTTTTTTTTGTGTCTTTTAAAAACGTTTCAAGGTGTGCGTGTGTGTTTGTGTCGTGTTTTGGTGTGTGTGTATGTCGGGGGTGTGTCTGTTTGTTGTGTCTGTGGTGGGTGTCTTCCGCCCTTCCGCCCTTCTTGTCCCCTTTTAACGCGTCTACCACCTCTGTCTGCCCTGTCTGTCTTTTTTTTTTTCTCTGTCTCTGTCTGTCTCTCTTTCCTCCCCTGACCCCCCCCCCCACCCCTCAATCTATCCCCCCCCTCCCCTTCCTCTCCCCCCCTCTCCCCTCTCTCCCGTGAAAAAACCTCTTATTCAATGTACCATCTGAAAAAAAAAAACTTTGACTTTGCTTTGATTTTGTCCACCACCTCTCTTCTGTCTTTCCTTGTCACCCCTTCGGTTTTCTTGTCTGCCTGTCGGGTCTGTCTTTTCCTGTTGAAATACTTTTTTTGCCCGGGGCCTTATGTGTTTGTCACCCGTCTGGGACCCCTGACTTTGAAAAAACTCAACGTTTGGGTGCTGGCCTTGCCATACCCCCATTTTTTGGGGATCAAAGTTTCCAGGGGGAAAAGGTGGGTTTGGGACGGGATGGGCTCAGGGGCCAACACTCGCTTTCCCCCCCCAAAAGTTTAAGCAGCGCGAGCGGGGGTTCCCAAATTTGGAGGGTTTGGGCCGTTTGCCGCCCCTTTGGTTTTCAGAAACAGTTCCCCAGTTCACCCAGCCGTAAATGGGAAACCTGCCCTCTTTAGGGTCAGGGAAGGTAAAGAAAGCGAGAGAGGAAAATGGCCCGCCCCCAATATGCTGGCTCCCCCGAAAGTTTTAGGTCTCCCGATGCCTCGCTCCCCCCCAAAAGACCATAATTTAAAAGGGGCACCTTTAGCTGTTTTTTGTTTTGGTTTTTTTTTTTTTTTGAAACGGCTAAACACCTTTTTTTAAAACAGCTATTGGGGGTTTGCAAAACACTGACCCACTTTTTTTATGACCAGGGTAGTCTAGTTTTTAATTTTGTTGGAAAAAGTGAATAGTGAAATTTAAAAGATGAGTTTTGAGTAGGGGAGTTTTTTGTATTTTTTTATTTTTTTTATTTATTTTGAGGAAAAATGGAATCTGGACGGATGTCTTTTTTTTTATTTTAGTTTCCCCTGTGAATGCATTTTGGGAATTGTCCCTCAGTACCCCCAAACCCGGGACACAATAGCCTGCGAAATGAGGAGTGAGTTTAGTGATGAGCGAGCGTGTGCGTGCGGTGTGTTGGTCTGTGTGTGGTGTGTGTGTGTGCGCGCCCCGCGCGCGCGCGTGTGTGTGGTTTTTTGGTGTGTTTGGGGTTTGTGTTTTTTTTGTTTTTCATTTATTCCCAACTTCTTTTCCCCTTTTAAATGATATTAAAATAAGAGGAGAGAGAGTATTATGTTTTAAAGTTAAATATATAAAGTAAGTATTATGTATTATGGGTTTTATGCTGTAAAGTTGTTGCATGTATGTATGAATGCAAAGCATGTTAAAATATGTCTAAAGTAAACGTGTACGTGTAAACCCCCCGGGGCGTGTAAAATATGGCCCCAGGGACAGAAGACTATCGCGTCCCCGCCCCCCGTCTGTCTGTGTACCTCAATTTTCCCCTGTTTCTGTTTAAATGTCTTTCCTGAAACCCGGGGCGTAAAAGTCACCTTGAAGTGTCTCTTTTTTTTGTAACTGTGCGGGGCCGTACCGGTGGGCTGTAGTCAACCTTTAGAGTGGGCCCCCTGTTTTTTGTAACTGTGGCGTGCCGTAAAGGGGTCCCGTATGTCACCTTGAGGGTGTCCCTGTTTCCCGTAACTGGCGGCCGTACCGGGGTCTGTATGTCCCCTTTAAGTGTCTCGTTTCTTTAAATGTGCGTGCCTGTACCGGTTTTCCCGTATGGCCCCTGAGGGTGGCTCTGTTTCGAAAATGTGCGTTTCCGTAACCAAAAGGGGTCTTTTGTTTACCTTTAGAGTGTCTCTGTTTTTGTAACTGTGCGTGCCTGTTTCCGGGGCTGTATGTCACCTTGAGGGTGTCTCTGTTTTTTGTAACGTGCGTGCCTGACCGGGGGCTGTAAAGTCCCTTGAGGGGTCTCTGTTTTTGAATGTGCGTTGGGCCCTTTCCGGGTCTGGGATGTCACCTTTGAGGGTGTCCCCCTGTTTTTTGTAACTGTGCTGCCTGTACCGGGGTCGGGATGTTTACCTTTAGAGTGTCTCTGTTTCGTAAATTTTTCGTGCCCTTTCCGGGGTCTGTATGTCACCTTGAGGGTGCTCTGTTTCTGTAAATGTGGGGTTTCCGTAAACCCGGGTCTGTATGTCCCCCTTGATAGTGGGCCCCCTGTTTCTGTAACTGTGCGGCCCCCGGGACCGGTTTTCTGTATGTCACCTTTAGGGTCCCCTGTTTCTGTAACTGTGCTGCCCGTAAACCGGGGTCCCGTATTCACCCCTTTAGGGTGGGCTCTGTTTCTGTAAATGGCGGCCTGGGACCCGGGGGTCTGTTTTGTCCCCCTTTAGGGTGTCTCTTTTTTTGTAACGTGCGTGGGCCCGTACCGGGTCCCGTATGTCACCCCTTGGGGAAATGTCCCCTGTTTCTGTAAAATGTGGGGGGTTTCCTTAAACCCGGGGCCCCGGGAAAGTAACCCCTTTAGGGTGTCTCTTTCTGTAACTTGCGTTTTCCTGTAAACCCGGGGCCCGTTTTGCAAACCCTTTAGGGGTTTTCTGTTTTTGAACTGTGCGTTTTCCCGTACCGGTGTCTGTATGTCCCCCTTTTAGGGGGTCCTTTCTGTTTTGTAAAATGTGCTTTCCTGTACCCGGGCTGTAAAAGTCACCTTGAGAGTTCCCCTGTTTCGTAAAATTTTGCGGGGGCCCCTTCCGGTGTCTGTATGTCACCTTGAGGGTTCCCCTTTTCTTTTTGTAACTTTTGCGTTTCCTGTAAACCCGGGGGTCTGTATTCACCTTTAGGGTGTCTCTGTTTCTGTAACTGGGGCGTTTTCCTTTTACCGGGGGCCCTTTTTTCACCTTTAGAGTGTTTTCTGTTTCTGTAACTGTGCGTTTTCCTTTTTTTACCCGGTTTTCTGAAGTCACCTTTTAAGGGTTCCCCTGTTTCTGTAAAGTGCTTTTTCCTGTAAACCCGGGGTCGTATGGGCACCTTGAGAGTGTCTCTTTTCTTTTTTTTTTCTTTTTTCCCTTCCCTTCTGTTTTCCCTTGGGGGTTTTTCCCCTGTTTTCTGTAAACTTTGGGGGCCCCTGGGGGGGGCCTGTAAAAAGGGGTTGGTTTTTGTAAGTCCCCCCTTGAGGGGGTGTTTCCCGTTTTTGTAACTTGTCGTGCCTTGACCCGGGTTGGGGCGTAATGGGCCACCTTGAGGGGTTGGGTTCCCCCTGTTTTTTGCAACTGTGGGGGGGTGCCTGTACCGGTGCGGAAAAAGCCAAACCCTTTAGGGTTGGGGCTTCCCCGGTTTTTCTGTAACTGGCGTGCCTGTAACCCGGGGGGTCCCCCGTAAAGTCAACCCCCGAGGGTGGTTTTCTGTTTCTGTAACTGGTCGTTTCCCGTACCCCGGGGTTCTGAAAAGTCAAACCCCCAGGGTGTCTCGTTTTTCCTGTAACTGGCGGTTTTTCCTTTAACCCGGGGTCTGTATGTCCCCCTTTGAGGGGGTCTCTGTTTCTTGTAACTTGGGGGGTTGGCCTGTAAAACCCGGGTCCCCCGTAAAAGTCCCCCTTAAAGGGGGGTCCCCCCCTTTTTTTTGGGGCCCTTTTTTTTCTGTAAATTGCCCTTTTTTTGCCCCTTTCCAAAATTTGTTAACCCCCGGGGGTTTGTCACCCAAAACCTTTTTCGTCCCCCCGTTATTTCCTGGGGCCGGCCCTTTTTTTCTCTAAAAGCAATTAATTGCCCTTCCCCTTTTTAAAACATTATTTTTCCCCCCCCCCCCCCCTTTTTTCCAACCAAACCCAACCACCAAAACCCCCCCCCCCCCCCCAACCCCCACCCCCAAAACCCCCCCACCCCCCCCCCAAAACCAAAACCACCAAACGCAAAACCCCCCGAACCCTATAAACCGAGGGCCCGGGGTGCGAAAGCAAAGCAGAACATCTGGCGTGCACCCCCTTTCCCCTTTTTGAAAAGTAGGCCATTGGGGTTTTTAAAACTGATACATACGGGGACCCGGGTGAAAAAAAAAAACCGCATAAAATTTTTTTCCATTATCCTCGAAATAAAAAAATTTAAAAAAAAAAAAAAAAAAAAAAAACCCCCACACACCACGCACGCACGCACGCACGCCGCGAGCGGCCCCCAACACACCACACACAAAAAAACAAAATTTCCTGGGCTATCTAGTTTGGGGTTTTAAAATTTTTTAAAATTTTTAGGTTCATGCCATTGTGGCGTGTTCCAAAGCCGGGCTAATTTTTTTGGGCACGAACTGTCAAAAGGGGTTGTTTTGTGTGTGTGTGTTGTGGGGTGGTTTTTGTGTGTGTGTGGGTGTGTTTGTGTGTTTGTGTGGGTGTTGTTGTGTGTTGTGTGTGTGTGTGTGTGTGTGCAATTTTTTTTGTGTGTGCGAAAATGTGTGTGTGGGAGGGTGTGTGTGTGTATTAAAAAAAAATGTTATTTAAGTTTCCTCGGGGTGTGGGATATCTATCATTATTTATCTATCTACCCCTCTCTCCCCCTCTCGCTATCTCCCCTCTCTCTCCTTTTCCCCTCTCTCTTCCCCTCCTCTCTCTCTATAATATTTTATATTATATGTGTGTGTGTGGTG
>CM054160.1:48417658-48420923 GCA_028751875.1 Rapana venosa
TCATCATCATCATCATCATCATCATTATCATTATTATTATTATTATTATTATTATTATTATTAATTTGATTTTAATTATTTTTTGTTATTATTTTTACAATGCACAAAAAACATATTCGTTATAAACAGAAAACGGATGGAGTGTAAAAAAAAAAAAATTCAACCTTGACCTTGCCTTGACATCCGGTCATTTACCAAACATAGTACGCAGCGTTCCACACACAACGGTTCCAGACCAGAGAACAGAGGGAGAGAGAGAGAGGGAAGGAGGGAAGAGGAGTGGCAGTTCTGATCTCAATCCCAGCCTGTCCACTCTAGGACAATTCCCTCTTAAGGACACGTCACTGTCAAGCATGTCACTGAAGATGCCATGTGGACAGAAAATCCCTGTCTACTGCAGACGGCATTACCAAGTGTCACCCCACAATGACATCATTTCTGTACAGGGGATCTCTGTTCCTGGTCCCTCCCCTTGGAACGACCTCCCTCTTCCACTTCGCCAAAAAGCCTTCCTTTGATTCTTTCAAATCCAGCTTCAAAACGCTCTTATACTCTACTTGAGGTCTTCCCCTAAAATCTGTTCCTACTTTTCAATAGCTACCTTTCACCTCCACCACCCACACCCCCACCTAAGTGTGTTGTGTGTATAAATGTGATATTTGTTTATCTTGATATTTGTGGACGGTTGCATGCGTGTGAATGATTTGATGGCAAGCGCTTTGATTTGTTTACTTTGCACGATTCAGCGCTATGTAAATCCCATACATTAGAGGGGTTTGATCCTCATTTTGAATCTTAACGTTTTCAGCCCGTTTGCTGATGTTCAGGTAACCATCAAGCATCTGCTTCTGGAATGTCGAAATGTCCAGGATATCAGGCACAAGCTTCTTTTTTAATTTTTTTTTTCTTTTTTTTACTGCAGACTCCCTGAAGATCCTTTTTCGTGATGTTCCACCGGACACCATTTTTAACTTCCTGAGACAATCGGGCTTTTTCCGTCTGATATGAGTGACAGTGTTACGGTTGGTCATTAAGAACGAGGTTGTCTCAAAGAATCTGGTTTGGGTTTTATCTCATTTTATGTGTGGTTGATGTGGTTTTTCACACAACGCGGTGCCCGTCCTGGGTTGACCCTTACGGTTGGCCTGGGCGTTGCTTCAAGGAACGAGAGTAGAGTTGGGTTTTATACCCTGTTTTCATCTGTATATAGCTGCACAGTTGTTTTAATCTGAGATTTAAAAGTTGACGAGGTGGCATCCCTGATATGGCCTCTGTGGTCGGCGGGGCTGTAAACACCAGGATTGATTTGGCCTCTGTGGTCGGCGGGGCTGTAAACACCAGGATTGATTTGGCCTCTGTGGTCGGCGGGGCTGTAAACACCAGGATTGATTTGGCCTCTGTGGTCGGCGGGGCTGTAAACACCAGGACTGATTTGGCCTCTGTGGTCGGCGGGGCTGTAAACACCAGGATTGATTTGGCCTCTGTGGTCGGCGGGGCTGTAAACACCAGGATTGATTTGGCCTCTGTGGTCGGCGGGGCTGTAAACACCAGGATTGATTTGGCCTCGTCTGTGACACCTTCAGTAGTGGGCTGGGTTCCAATCTTTCGGATGAGACAATAAACAGGTCACGTGTCCTGCGAGCGCACGTAAACAACATTAATTTTCTTTAAAAAACACGGAAAAGGGACATTCCTGACCAAATTTTGTAGAAAAAAATCCACTTTGGTAGCTAGGGGAGGGGGGGGGGGGGGGGGGGGGGGGAATCATGCAGAATAGGTACAAGAAAAAAAGGTGGCGCTGCTCTTGTGGCGACGGCCTCTCCCCGAGGAGAGCAGCCCGAATTTCTGGTAGTGATGTGACTTAAAGTGAATTACTATTGTAATGTAGTGTATGTAGTGTAGTGTAGTGTGGTGTGGTGTGGTGTAGTGTATGTAGTGTAGTGTAGTGTGGTGTGGTGTTTGTAGTTGTATGTAGGTGTAGTGTGTGTGGTGGTGTGGTGTGGTGTAGTACAGTGTAGTGCAGTGTAGTGTAGTGTAGTTTAGTGTGGTGTGGTGTGGTGTGGTGTAGTGTAGTGTAGTGTAATGTAGTGTAGTTAGTGTGGTGTAGTGTTGTGTAGTGTGCTGCTGTGTAGTGTAGTGTGGTATGGTGTGGTGTGGTGTAGTGTAGTGTAGCGTAGCGTAGCGTAGTGTTAGTGTAGCGTTAGGGTAGTGTATTGTAGTGTAGTGTAGTGTAGTGTAGTGTAGTGTGGTGTGGTGTGGTGTGGTGTGCGTGGTGTTGTGTAGTGTAGTGTAGTGTAGTGTAGTGTAGTGTAGTCGTAGTGTAGTGTAGTGTGTGGTGTGGTGTAGTGTGGTGTAGTGTGGTGTGTGTGGTGTGGTGTAGTGTAGTGTAGTGTTGTGTGGTGTGGTGTAGTGTTAGTGTAGTGTAGTGTAGTGTAGTGTGGTGTAGTGTAGCGTAGCGTAGGATAGTGTAGTGTAGCGTAGCGTAGGATAGTGTAGTGTAGCGTAGCATAGTATAGTATAGTATAGTGTAGTGTAGTATAGTGAATTGTAGTTTTGTGTAGTGTAGTATGGTATAGTATAGTAAATATATATATTTATTTATTTAATTCTTTTATATCACCTGCCACATGTGGGGAGTAAACCCAACCAAAAAATCCGACCTGGAGAGGGATGGGCTCCGCCAGGTTTGATTTGCCCAAGATACACCAATGACAAAGACAGCCAGAATCTCCATACCGGATCGGTCGTCGCCCGGGTTACCAAGGACCGCGCCTTCTGTTGCTCATCAGGACAGATGTCGAAAGTATGCTACTGATGTAAAACGCAGCAAAATTCGTGCCAGACGCAACACCATCATTGGCACATGGAATGTACGAACACTAAGAGCTGCAGGCAAAGTGGAAGAACTGACACATGAGATGTCCAGATATCATGGCACTCCTTGGGCTCTGCGAAGTCAGGTGGAAAAAACATGGGAGAAACAACGACCCAGGAAGACCACAAATTATACTACAGTGGAAAACAGGATAAACATGAACACGGCGTGGGGTTTCTCGTCACAAAAGACACCGTGAACACCGTCATGAGCTGTCAGCTGTGTCCAGCAGACTTATTACCATCCGCCTGAGAGCAACCCCCTTTAACATAACTATAGTACAGGCATACGCCCCTACATCAGACTGCAAAAATGAAGCCCTAGAAGAATTTTATGACCAGCTACAAGAGGTTCTGAATCAAACACCCAAGAAAGACTTCGTTGTGCAAG
>CM054160.1:48423923-48433923 GCA_028751875.1 Rapana venosa
TTCTTCTTCGCATTCTTCTTCGCATTCTTCTTCTTTGCATTCTTCTTCTTCTTCTCTATCTTCTTCGCATTCTTTCTTCGCATTCTTCTTCTTCCATTCTTCTTCTTCTTCTCTTCTTCTTCTTCTTCTTCTTCTTTCTTTTCTTCTCTCTTCTTCTTCTTCTTCTTCGCATTCTTCTTCGCATTCTTCTTCGCATTCTTCTTCGCATTCTTCTTCGCATTCTTCTTCTTCGCATTCTTCTTCTTCGCAATTCTTCGCAATTCTTCTTCGCAATTCTTCGCAATTCTTCTTCTTCTTCTTCTTCGGAATTCTTCTTCTTCGCAATACTTCTTCTTCTTCTTCTTCTTCTTCTTCTTCTTCTTCTTCTTCTTCTTCTTCTTCTTCTTCTTCTCCTCCTCAATCAGAGCTCCGAGTCTCACCTATGGTCAGCTTTGGCGTACGCGACCCGTTTGTAACTCACCAGTTAGGTAGCTGCATTCTGACCTCGGGGGTAATGTCTACACACGACACCTGTGCAATTGCGGTTTTTTTTGGTTTTTTGGTGCGTGTGTCCCTTGTGTGTTTGTTGTTGTTGTTGGTTTTTGTTTGCTTTACACTTTTCTCATGCCTTCCTACCAGCACACAGTGGCCTACTCTTCCAAAAGACGGAGCGGGTTTAAACACGTGCGCAAGATGTTCTGCGTGTTTGGTGTTTTTTGCACACGAAGCGTCAGTGGATAGTCTCGAACACAGGACTTTTCGGGGAGTGGAGTCAGCACTGATGGTGTTAGCTCCTGGGTAGCATCTTCTAAACTGGGCGCCTCCATTGTGGTTCAGTCCTGGGTCGTCAGACTACGAGCCATTGCTCTGACCACTACGCTATCCCGCCCCATGTTTCCTTTCAAACGACAACCACCCCTAATCACACACACACACAAACACTTTTTAATACATGAAATACGCGATATTTCTTGTTTTTTTAAAAAGAAAGAAAAAATACTAATTGAAAGGAATCAATTGATTTCTTCAATTCCTCTGAAATTATCACGCACTACTTTTTTTTTCATTAAAAAAAAAGTTGTATCATGTGCAATATCTTCTGAAAATAGCACTGAATAGAAAAACCCCTGCACAGGTAATCGAAAGCTGCTTTGCAGTCTACGGGAGAGTACTCAGATTTTGCTGACTCTCCCAAAGCTTTCGTTTATCCTTTCGTTCTTATAAAGTAACTGTGTTTTTTACTTTTTCTTTTTTTATTTCATTATTCTTTTATATCGGGGATAATGGAATAAGCATCCAGTCCCCGTGTGTATGCGGTTTTGTAAATTCTGTCATCTGTTCCCACCGGCACACAATGACCTACTCTTACGAAAAGCGGAACATCATTGAACGTGTGCGCAAGATGTTCTGCGTGCGTAAGCGCACAGGACCACGGTTTATAGTCTCCTCATCCGAAGGACTCTGTCAAGTCAAAATTTTATTTCCAGATGGTACATTGAATAAGCAATGCATTTGCTTTTTTTCATCAATCCATCTATCTAAGAACAAATTTCGTAATGATTATACTAAGACACTACATTATTGCATCATTTACCATTAAATTAAACCAGTAAAAAAAAGAGAGGAAAAAATCGATAAGGAAATACACTGAAAATACAAATTACCACATATACATATACACGCACACACATACTCATGCACACCTGAGCGCGTGCGCGCTCACGTCCACGTCTGTGTGTGTGTGTGTGTGTGTGTGTGTGTGTGTGTGTGTGTGTGTGTGTGTGTGTGTGTGTGTGTGTGTGTGTGTGTGTGTGTGTGTACATGTTGTTTTTTTGTAGGATTGATTTTTAAATATTTTTTGTTTGTTTGTTTAATTTGTGTGACTTGTTTTATTTAGGTCTTTTATTCTTACGTATGCACGTATATGAGTTGTTTTAAAAAATTTAGATGGATGGCTTGATGAAAAAACCCCAGAGCAAATGCATTGTTTATTCAATGTACCATCTGAAAATAAAAGTTTGGCTTTGACTTTCACACACACACAACACCCACACCACACACACACACACACACCACACACACACCACACACACACACACACACACACACACACACACACACACACACACACACACACACACACACACACCGAAAGAAAGCTAAAACAAGAAGGCAAGAAAGACACATTATGCATAATCGAAAAGGAAAGGAGAGTTTGAGCTTTTTAAAAATGTTTATATAAAAATAATATATATATATATATATATATATATATATATATAATATATATATATATATTATATATATATATATATATATATATATATATATATACATATATACATATATAAAACGCGTACCTGTACTTATGATACATTAACATTTTGATTACGATAATCCCTGCCCCCATCCCCCCTGCCTCCCGTAACGTAGGCTGTTTTTAATGTTACAGATTTGTGGTTTTCTAAAACAAAAAGTTTATATTATTTTAAAATATGTTTTGACAATTAAAACAGAAATGTTAAGCTCTTTTGACGTGTATCGTATATTGGTCTGTGTGTTTATGTTTTGGCAAATTAAAATAGCAGGAATAAGCCTTTTTAGTTTTATGTGATATTTGTTTGTGTATGTTTTTTGACAATTTAAAAAGAAATCTTCCTCTGGTGTTTACCCTCATATTGGTCTGTGTCTATATGTTTTTTTACATTACAAATCAAGAAATCTTAAGCTCTAAAAAAGTTTCCATTCTTGTTTCGGGTAGTTTGAAGATAAAACAGATCATTATAAACAGATTACATTAAAATTACCCCTATACAACATGTAATGTAGTATGAAATTTTACATATTAGAAGCTGTTGTGTAAGATATTTTTTTAAAAATCTTAGCAAGTTTACAGTCCCAGATAAAATAACAATTTATTATGAAAAAACCTTAAAAATAAAAATTATGTTATAGGTTTTTGTTAAACAAATAAGTCATTAATGAATAAACCTTAGAAATATCGGGAGATTTTGTGTTGTAATTTTAAAAGAATGTCTTTTTTCTTTTTTTTCTTGCGATCAATTTTTGAAAAAACTTCTCTTTTTCTGTGTTAAGTGAAACTAAGGGTAAAATTCTGTTTTTTGTTCTTTTGCTAAGACAAGTATATGAAAAGAAATGGTTCGGTTCTTTACTTCAGAAATTTCAAATCGCCTAATTTGTGTGTTTTGTCTGTGTGGAGAACTTAGAGAAAAGTTTTGCGGTTTTGGGCCGGTGGTCGTTTTATTTAAAAGTATACTTTAAAGATTAATTTTGGTGAATATGTTTTTTGTCTTTGTTTTAGAACGAATACTTATCAAAATGCGTTCTGTATTTTTCTCATGTGTTAAAGAACATACAGAAAAAATAACGTATTTCTATATAAAAATAATGTTTGAAAAGAACATGTGCCTCTTTTTCTTGTGGAGAAGCGCGTTTTTTTCTTTAGGCAAATCTATAACAGCATATTCCGTACCTTTTCTAATGGCGTACTTGGAGCAGTTTTAATATTGTGTCACACACACACACACACACACACACACGACACACACACACACACACACAATCACAACACAGCACACACACACACACACACACCCACACACACACACACATTCTACTCTCTCTCCACACACACACTCCACACACATCACTCACACACACACACACACACACACACACACACACACACACAACACACTCTCTCTCTCTCGTCTCATCTCACTCCTCTCCACACACACACTCACACACACCACAGTAACTCTCTCTTCTACACACACACACACACATTCTCTCTCTCCACACACACACTCACACACACACTTCACACACACACACACAAACACACACACTCCTCCTCTCTCATCTCCTCTCTCTCTCTCTCTCTCTCTCTCCACACACACACTCACACACACAACATACTCCTCTCTCACACACACACACACACACACACACCACACACCACACACACACACACACACACTCACACACACTTACACACAAAGACGGACACTAGAAATGGCCTAAAACATTTACCAAGGAAAACTTTGTTTCTGCTGCACAAACTTTTGTAATAAATGTTGGATTGATGGTGTCAAGCCCATGAAGTGGAAGCAGTCCTATAGTTTTCCTGTATCATAAGCAGGGAAAGCCAAAAACAGATGTAAGTAATTACAGACCTATTGCCTTGCACTTCACATACTTTGCAAATTAATGGAGCGAATTATTCTTAAACGATTGATATATTACTGTCATAAAAATAACATAACCCCAGTGAACCAAGCAGGTTTTCACAAAGGCCGATGTGCCATAAACAATTTGGTTAAACTTTCAACATGCATTAAAAGCCAATTTGCACGACGAAAAAACGTTCTAGCGACATTTTTTGACATTAAAAAGGCTTATGATCAGGTTTGGCACGCTCGATTGTTGCTAAAACTAAAAAATCTCAGGTTTTCCGGTCATATATATCATTACATTAAAAGCTTTCTATGTAACAGAAGCATACAAGTCCGAGTAAATAATGCATATTCAGGTTTCAGGTCTCTTCATATGGGTTTACCCCAAGGTTCTGTAATAGCTCCTGTCTTGTTCAATATTTTATTACACGATCTTCCAAGAAAGTTATCAAATGATGTCGTTTTAGTGCTATATGCAGACGACATATGTATATGGATGAATGTTAATATGAAGCGAAACACATCAAAACGGGCTATAAATTACATCAGAAAAATTTATCAAAAACAACTTGACAACATAAATGATTATATTTTTGAGAATGGACTTTCTTTTTCTACAGAAAAGACACACCTAGTACCTTGTTAACAATGGTAGTAATCCAGAGGAGTTATCAGTGTTCAGGATTGGCGGTGAAATCATCCAATATAAAAATATAATAAAATTCTTGGGTGTCATTCTTACGTCTAAACTAGCTTGGAATGCACATATCGAAATATACCTTAACTAAAGCAAGAAAGAGTTTGAATTTACTTAAAATGGTAAGTAATCAGTTTTGGGGACAAAGCACTTTAAATCTGAAATGTTTAGCAACATCCCTTATTCGTTCCAAACTGTCTTCAAAAAGTTACAAAGTATGGACTGTAAGGCATACAGGCTTGCCCTCGGAGTACCTTTTCATGCACCGGCTCTTGGAACTTATCATGAAATTGGAGAATTGCCCCTAGATGAATACCGACAATTGGCATGTGCAAAATATGTACTCAGAAGCAAAACCACAAAAATTTTACTTCAGAGGAAGTAAAATAAAATCAGAAATCAATTTTCCAAAAAGAGCAAAACAAATATCTTCTTTAAAGCAATTGGTACGTATGTTTCAGACCTTTTGAAAAGTCTGGAATCAATCAACATACCATGGACACACAAACTAAAGTTTACCTTATCCTTCATGGGAAATGAACAAAGCAAATTTTGACATAGAGTACATTAATATGGCAAAGAGTGAAAATCAAAATATTGTGATCTCCAAAGTTCGATCTCATACTCATCATAAATATTCTCATCATTTAAAGGTATTTACAGATGGTTCACATCTAGATGATCAAGAAACAGGTTCAGCTTTTGTAATACCATCGCTTGAAAAAGAAAATTGTTATTATGCTGGTAAACACCATTCGAAATTCACAGCTGAGCTAATAGCAATTTTAATGGCTCTTAATTATATTCTTGATCTTCCGGTGAATGTATTTCAAACTTTACTATGCGTTGATTCGAAATCGGTACTCTATGCATTAAAATCCACAAGTTCTAAGAAAATGCCTACAGTTGTACAAGAGATCAATCATGCCATACATGTTTTAGCTTTAAGGGGTATTTGTGTCACCTTCTGTTGGGTACCTTCGCATGTGGGGTTCTTGCCAAATGAGTGGGCTGACAGAGCTGCGAAGAGAGGTGCAAGGCATGGAGAGGATTCTATAGAACTACATGTTCCATTATCTTTACAAGAGGGCTATCATTTACTAGAAGAGGCATCGTGGAGCAGGGCAAAAGAAGTTTATCATCAAAATGAGCACCTTTCAGACAGATCTTTAATCACTATCCCTGTTTTTAGGAATATTGATCACTCTGAAACCTACACAAGTTTGTTCATGGCAAGAAGGGTTAGCGCTTTATTCTTTAGAATAAAACTGAATGCTTTTATCACTAAATATAGTAAAAATATAAAATGTTTGTGTGATGAGAAAATTACTAGCATTCATATAATTTTTGAATGTAAGAGTCTAAAACCATTATTACCTTCTTTTTCTGAAAAGTCCTTGGATAAGATATTCAAAAATATTGATTTGGCATTTCGTATAACAAAATCTTTAATGAACAGTCCTATAGGACATTTGTTATAGTTATAAGTCGCATTAGGATTTCTTATGTATTTATTTGTTGTTATCATTGCTTAGCCTTTTTCTGTATACTGCCTAGATATTTTAGCAACAGATACCAATTTCACAGCACACAACCATCAACATCAATGTCCCCTCCCCTCCCCTTCCCATCGTCTAATATCACTTTGAGTGAACAGACGTAAAATTGAAGCAACAACAACAAACAAACACACACACACACAGAGGGGGCAGGGGGGCTAGAGATATTGTGTTTGTACTTGGTTTTGGCTGTTGTTGGGTGTTTCTCGCTCTTGTTTTAAGGGTTCAGCTTTTTTCTTTGTGGGTGTGTGTGTGTGTGTGGTGGGTGGGGGGGTGGGGGGGAGTGTGTGTGTGGGGGGGGGAAGTGCTGTTGGGTTATTTTGGGGGCAGGGAAGGGGGTTACGTACATTTAGATAGGTTTGGGTTTATTTCACGTCAAATTCAGTAGTTGAAATTTTATTTTACATTGTTCATGGGAATTACTGATTTTGTTAGAAATTGTTAGAATTGCATTTTCCTGTTATTTTATTGTAGTTCAATAAGTTAGTAATATAAAGTTGGGTTGTTTTTTTAAAAAAAATTGGGGGAGGGGTAATTTTGGGGGGTATTATTTTGCATGCATTGATCCCCTGAAAATACATTACCAATTACACCCTCCTCCCCTAACATACACACACCCTCCTTCTCTGTCTCCCTCCCCCCACCCCGTCTAATATCACAACTTGTGAAAAGACGTTAAATGAGTTTGACCACACACACACACACGTACGCACACACACACACACTCACTCACACACACACAACACACACACACACACACCACATCACACACACACACACACACACACTACACTCTCACACACACACACACAACACACAAACACACACACACACAAACACACACACACTCACACATATTTTCATGTGAGACAAATGACACATTGCTTTGGTTATATAATTCTGAGCATGTCATTGCATTGAAAAGTTCTCTTTTCATCTGAAGGCTGGGATTTTTCACAGGGGCAACTTTGCTTATCACAACTTTCGTACCTGGAAAAGAAGCCAAAACTTGTTTTCCATTTTTAACCAGGTGTTTGCTAGCTTCTTGGGGATCTGACTTTTTTCGGATCATTGACCCCCACTAAAACGCCTACAGCTTTGGGGTTTTTTAATGGGCAGGGGTACTACTCATAATAAAGGGGGAACACTGTTTTTATATGGAAGAAACTTTGGCGGGCACGTCATCCCTTTGGGTTTTGGGAATCCCCAAAAAAAATGAAAAACCAAGAACTGGGTTTTGGGCAGGGAACCAGTACCAGCCACCACCCTACCCCCATTGAAGCCCGCCACAACGGGCCGCCTCAGCCAGCAACACCACCAACCCCCCAGAAAACCGCCAAAACCACCCAGCCTACAGCCGCCCCACCACCCAAACAGCCGGGGACAGTCCCTCTACCACAAAGCCGCGGGTGGGGCAAAAAAACCCGGCAAAAATTTTTTGTCCGTTTTTAAAACAATCTTTTGGAATTTTGACTTTTTGGGTTGGGGAAATTTGCTTTCCCCACGTGCAAAAACAGATAACGGGAATTTGTAATTCCGCTCAAGCAGTGTTTTACCTGATTTAGAACTGTTTTTTGCGCCTTTTTTAGTTACTTATTTATCTTTTTTTTATTTGGGCTTTCCCCTTTTTTTGTGTTGTGATTTAATTGAAAAAAATTACCTTGGGTTATTATTTATTTTGCCCCCTTTTTGATTAAACACCAGTTCATTCATATTTTACCCCTATTTTACGGCAGGGGAATTTTTTTTAAAAAACGATAATGCCTCTAAAAAATTCCCAAAAATCTTAAGATTTTGGCATTTGGAAAAGCTAAATAAAAACAGTCCATTCCCCAAAGAGCTTGCCCTTTTTTAAATGGTTCCTTTGAGACAAAAACGCCTATTAAAGGGTTCTTTTTAAAAAAAAACGGGACCTGATAAAACGGTTCATTTAAAGGGAAAAACAGGGCCTATTCGCAACAAAGGGGTTTTGGAACCTCCTCCAGCTGCGCTCCAGACGCGCGTTTAGGGGAAAAAAGGGCCCCTTTAGGATTTTGTTTCCCAAATGTACCACCCCAACCCCTGGTGCGGGGGTGTCGTCTGTCACCTTTTAGTAAGTTAGGCCCCGGGGGTTGAAGGTCATGGGGAAAAAATTGTGTATTTTTCCCCGGGGGAAAAGGGGGGGGGGGGGGGAAAGAGAAATTGAGGGAAGAGGGGGGGGGGGGGGGTGGGGGGAGGGGAGGGGAGTGGAGGGTTTTGTTTAAAGGGGGGAGGGGGGGGGGGAGGGGGTGTAGGTAGGGTGAGGGGGTTCCCATTAATTTTTGTAAAAAACAAAAAGGCCTTTTGCAAAGAAGGCGGGGAAGGGAATTGACCAAAGACACAGTTTACGGGAAACACACCCAGAACCACGCCCACACACCAAAGGCCCCCGCCCCCAAAAAAACCCCCAAAAGTAAAAACACACACATACCACCACGCACAAACCCACCCAGCCAAACACAGAAAGAAGATATGAAACGCGACACCCCTAAAAACCCCACCGGGGCCGCGTCCCGCGCGGCCCACATAAAAAAGCCCCCCAAAAAACAAAAAAGGGACAGATAGACACGAAATTACCCAAACACCATACATACATACCCCCCAAAAACACACACACACAACACCACACTTTACTGTTTTTAAAGATTGCTTTTTTTTTTTTTTGGTACAGCCACGAAATTTTTTTAGCAACAGATGCCAATTTCCAGCACACAACCATAAACAAAAAGGGGGCCCCTCCCCCCCCCTTTCCCATCGCCCTAAAATCCTTTGGGGAAAACAGACAAAAATCAACCCAACAAAAAAAACAAAAACAACACACGGTTTAAAACCAAAGTAAAATGATACTTTCTAGAATAACACTGCGGGTTTTAATTGCCCTTGCGTGTGTGTGGGGGTTTGTGTCCCTATTTGCTTGGGGTGTGAATAGATCTGTCCGGCGGTGTGGCTGGGTGGTGTTTTTCTGTATGCGCACGCGCTGGTGTGTTTGTGTGTGTGGTGTGTGGTGTGTGGTTGTGGGTATGTTTGGGGGCTTCGATGCCCACCCCCTTTCCTTTTTACCCTCTCCTAGCTTCAAAATTTTTTTTGGGGGGTGGGGGGTGGGGGGGGGGGGTTTAATTGCTTTCGCATACTTTTAAAACCAATCCACTTCCTTTTTTTGGCTGCCTACGTGACAAAGCATTACAGACAACAACAACAACAACAAAAACAACAAAAAGATATATGGCAGTATCCTCTTAGCTAACTGTTAGTGTGTGTGTGTATGGGGGGGGGGTTATTTTCAGGCAACAATGCAAAATTATAGCAGATGACCCATATTGACAAGGGTCAGTGATGAACGCTACACTCAAATCGAGCTCTACCCTCCCCCACCCTCCCCACCCTCCCTTGGACTGCATTTGGTGAGGCTGCTCAATATTGATTGTGTTATTATTATTATTATTATTTTATTATTATTATTATTATTATTATTATTATTCATTATTATTATTATTATTCATTATTATTATCTTATCATTATCATTATTATTATTATATTTTTTTTATATTAT
>CM054160.1:48438923-48476423 GCA_028751875.1 Rapana venosa
AGAGAGAGAGAGAGGTTAGTATGTATGTATGTATGTATGTATGTAAGGATATATGTAAGTATTACGTATGTATGTATGTATGTATGTATTGTATGTATGTATGTATGTATGTTTATGTATGTATGTATGTATGTAGGATGTGTGTATGTATGTATGTATGCATGTATTATTATGTATTGTAATGCATGCATGTAAGTATGTTATGTGAACGTGTTCGTTGTACGCGCGCACGCGTGTATGTGTGCCTATGCATCAGACTGTCTATCTGTCTGTCTTGTCTGCTGTCTGTCTGTGTACTCAGTGTCTTGTTTCTGTGAACGGTGCGTGCCTGTACGGTGGTCTGTATGTCACCTTGAGGGAGTGTCTGTTTCTGTAAAAACTGTGCGTGCCTTGATACCGGTGTCGGTATGTCACCTTTGGAGAGTGTCTCTGTTTCTTGTAACTGTGCGTGCTGTACCGGTGTCTGTATGTCACCTTGAGGGTGTCTCTGTTTCTGTAACTGTGCGTGCCTGTACCGGTGTCTGTATGTCACCTTGAGGGTGTCTCTGTTTCTGTAAGTGTGCGTGCCTGTACCGGTGTCTGTATGTCACCTTGAGAGTGTCTCTGTTTCTGTAACTGTGCGTGCCTGTACCGGTGTCTGTATGTCACCTTGAGGGTGTCTCTGTTTCTGTAACTGTGCGTGCCTGCTGTACAGGTGTCTGTATTGTCACCTTGAGAGTGTCTCTGTTTTCTAGTAACTGTGCGTGCCTGTACCGGTGTCTGTATGTCACCTTGAGGGTGTCTCTGTTTCTGTAACTGTGCGTGCCTGTACCGGTGTCTGTATGTCACCTTGAGGGTGTCTCTGTTTCTGTAACTGTGCGTGCCTGTACCGGTGTCTGTATGTCACCTTGAGGGTGTCTCTGTTTCTGTAACTGTGCGTGCCTGTACCGGTGTCTGTATGTCACCTTGAGAGTGTCTCTGTTTCTGTAACTGTGCGTGCCTGTACCGGTGTCTGTATGTCACCTTGAGGGTGTCTCTGTTTCTGTAACTGTGAGTGCCTGTACCGGTGTCTGTATGTCACCTTGAGGGTGTCTCTGTTTCTATCTAATGGGGCAACCTTTTTTTTCTGGCTCAAATATCGCACACTCAATCACTGACCCGTTACCACCTTTGTCTAACTGAGTGCTAGTGTGTCTACCTACCTGTCGTCTGTCATGTCTGTCTGTCCGTCTGTCTGTCTGTCCTTGTGTTTCAATCTGAAAGGAGCATGTATTGCCTGGCTTGAGTAAAGCAGTTATTGACTCCCCCCCTACAACCAACGCCACCCCCACCCCCACCCACGCGCGCGCGCGCGCATACGCCCACACTGGACACACACACACACACACAAACACACTCACGTACGCAAGCACACTAATTAAAACTGAGGTCCCGTTGGTGCGAACGCACGCAGACATCTTGCGTTACACGTTAAAATCCGTTTCCGCTTTTCCGGAATTGTAGGCCATTGTGTGGCCAAAAACTGTATTCATACGGGGACTGGGTGAAAAAAAAACCCGCATAAATGTTTCTTCCTTTATCCTCGAAATAAAAGAATAAAATTAAATTAAATAAAAAAATAATCACACACACGCCGCACGCACGCCACGCGCGCGCGGGCTCACATAACAACACCAACCACTTCCTGGTCTATCTAGTTTGGGGTTTTATTTTGCAAGAATCTTTAGGTATCATGCCATTGTGCGTGTTCCATAGGCCCCGTCTATTCATTTGGAACACGAAAATCTGTCAAAAGGTTTTGTGTGTGTGTGTGTGTGTGTGTGTGTTGTGTGTGTGTGTGTGTCGTGTGTGTGTGTGTGTGTTGTCTGTTCTGTCTGTCTGTCTTGGGTTCAAAAAGTTCATTTAACATCTTTTCACTGTTGTGATATTAGACGGCTGTCTGACTGTCTCTCTTTTATCTCTGTTTGTGTTTATGTTATGTCTCTGCTGTAGTCGCAATTCATTGGTTTGTATTGTATTGTATTGTATTGTATTGTAATGTTTTGTGGGATTTTTTTGGTTTTGTTTGTTCTTTTATGCGTTTGTAGATCAGCGACGCGTGTTTGCTTTTAGTTTTTTGACCCCCTGTGCAAGTTGAAATCAAGCATTTACATTACATGTCGGAAGGACGGTGTACTTACACTTGCCTTCCCAAACAAGCTTAAACGTACTTCTGCTCTCGCTCTCTCTCTATCTATCTCTCTTCTCTATCTCATCTCTCTCTCTCTCTCTCTCTCTCTCTCTCTCTTCTCTCTCTCTCTCCCTCTCTCTCTCTTCTATCTATCTCTCTCTCTCTCTCCCTCTCCCTCCCTCTCTCTTCTCTCTCCCTCTTCCTTTTCCCCTTCCCTTTTATCTTTCCCCTCTCTCTCTTTCTCTTCTCTCTCTCTTCTCTCTCTCTCTCTCTCTCTCTTCGCCCTCTCTATCTATCTATCTATCTTATCTCTCTCTCTTCTCTTCTCTCTTCTTCTTCTCTCCCATCTCCCGCCCTCCCTCTCTCTCTCTCTCTCACTCTCTCCCTCTTTCCTCTCTCCCCCTTCCCTTTTCTCTTTCTCCCTCTCTCCTCTTTCCCTCTCATTCCCCTTCCCCTCGCTCTCTCTCCCCCTCTCTCTTCCACTCTCTCTCCCATTTCTCTCTCTCTCTCTCTCTCTCTTCCTCCCTCTTCTCTCTTCCTCTGCCTCTCTCCCCCTTCCCTTTTCTCTTTTTCCCTCTCTATCTCTCTCCCTTTTTCTCTCTATCTGTTCTCTCTCTCTCTCTCTTCTCTTCTTCTCCTCCTCCACTCTCTCTCTCTCTCTCCTCTCTCTTTCTCTCCCTTTCTCTCTCACTCTCTCTTCCCCTTTCTCTCCCCTTTCTCTCTCCTCTCTCTCTCTCTTTCTCTCTCTCTCCTCTCTCTTCACTCTCCCTTTTCCTCTCTCTCTCTCTTCTCTCTCTCTCTTCTCGATCTATCTCTTCTCCTCTTCTTTCTCCCCCTTTCTCTCTCTCTCCCTTTCTCCCTCTTTCCTCTTTCCCTTCCCCCTACCTCTCCTACCTCCCTCCCTCCCCCTCTCTCTCATTCTTCCCCCTTCTCTTTCTCCCTTTCTCTTTGTCTCTTTACTTTCCCCCTCTCTCCCCCTTCTCTCTCTCTCTCTCTCTCTCTCTCTCTTCTCTTTCTCTCTCCTCTCTCTCTCTCTCTCTCTCTCTCTCTTCCCTCTCCTCCCTCTCTTTTGTCCTCTCTTCCACCCCCTATCTCCCTCCCTCTCCCTCCGCCCTCACCCCCCTCTCTCCTCTCTCCATCCTTCCCTCACTCTTCTCTCTCCATCCCTTCCCTCCCTCTCTCCACCCTCTCTCGCTCCTCTCTCTCTCTCTCTCAGCAAAGCCATCACGGGGGTACCTTACTTTACCGGCCGGGTATCCATTATCCATCCTCCATCCATCCCATCCATCTACCCGACCGTCTCGCTGATCAAATACCTAAAATAATATTCAGGCTCTTCACGTGTTTCCCAACTTTCTCTGATCCTTTTCTCGTTCGTGTGTCCTCGCGTTTGCTTTCCGTCCGTCTTTCAACCTTCCCCACTCCACTCCCTCCTCCCTTCCTCCCTCCTCCCTCCTTCCTTCCTCCCTCCCCGGGGGATGCTTCGGGAGGCCTGTAAGTTAAAAAACAGCATCCCCACCTTCTGCCCAAAATTCTGATACCAGGATTATTCCCTCTGTTCTATCCCCTTTCTCTATTGTTGTTGTTGTTGTGTTTGTTAGTTTCTGCCTTTGTTCCTTTTTGTGTTTTTGACCCGTCACTTCCTCATTCGTGTTGTTTTATTTGTCTGCTCTTCTTACTATATTCTCTTGCTCATCCTTCTTGTTCTTCTTGTTCTTGTTCGGTTCTTGTTTTCTTGTTCTTCTTGTTCTTGTTCTTGTTCTTCTTTCTTCTTATTCTTCTTCTTTGTTTCTTTAGTTCTTGTTCTTGTTCTTTTCTTCTTCTTCTTTCTTCTTTTCTTCTTCTTCTTCTTCAGAATTCTTCTTCAGTAATTCTTCTTCATAATTCTGCTTTTGTTCTTGTTTCTTCTTGTTCTTGTCTTGTTCTTGTTCTTCTTCTTCTTCTTCTTCTTCTTTACTTCTTTCTTCTTCTTCTTCTTCTTCTTCTTCTTCTTCAGAATTTTCTTCATAATTCTTCTTCTTCTTCTTCTTCTTCTTCAGAATTCTTTTTCATAATTCTTGTGCTTCTTGTTTCTTCTTGTTCTTCTTGTCTGTCTTGTTCTTGTTCTTTTTCTTCCTTCTCCTTTTCTTCTTCTTCTTCTTTTTCAGAATTCTTTTCAGAATTCTTCTTCAGATTGTTCTTCTCTTGTTCTTGTTGTTGTTCTTTTGTTGTTGTTGTTGTTGTTGTTGTTGTTGTTGTTGTTTGCTGTCTTGTTCTTCTTCTTCTTCTTCTTTTATTCTTCTTCTTCTGGACTCAAGGACTTCGAAGATAATGGTTCTCTCCCACAAGCCCAAGTCGGTTGTGCTGGGCCTGGCTCGTCAGGCGCTTAACGGCAGCGCAACTGCAGTGTCGTTGATATGAACAGGCAAGAATAGCTGCTGTTCTGTGTTTTAGATGAAAAGAAGAAGAAGGAGAGGAGGAGAAGGGAAGAGGAGGAGCGAGGAGGATGAAGAAAGAAGAAGAGAGAAGTAGAAGAAGAAGAAGAAGAAGTAGAAGAAGAAGAAGAACAAGAAGAAGAGAACAAGAAGAATACTCAAGAACAAGAAGAGAGGAAGAGGAGGAAGGAGAAGGCAAGAAGAAGAAGAAGAAGAAGAAGAGAAGAGAAGAAGAAAGAACAAGAACAAGAAACAAGAAGAACAAGAAGAACAAGAAGAAGATGAAGAAGAGAAGAAGAGGAAGCAGTAGAGACGAAGAAGGAAGAAGAAGGAAGAAGGAGGATGAGGAGGAAGAAGAAGAAGAAAAGTAGTCGTGGTCGTAGTAACTAGTCGTAGTCGTAGTAGTAGTAGTTAGTTAGTAGTAGTAGTAGTAGTAGTAGTATTAGTAGTATAAGTAGTAGTAGTAGTAGTTGTGGGAAAAAGAGGAGCAAGGAAGAAGGAAAGAAGTAGAAGAAGAAGAAGAGAAAACAACAACAACCCCAACACAACAACAACAACAAGACGAAGAAAGGAGAAGATAGAAGGAGGTGGAGGAGGAAAGAAGGAGGAGGAGGAGCAGGAAGCAGGAGGAGGAGAAGAAGAAGAAGAGAAGAAGAAGGATAGCGAGAAAAAGCACGCAAGAAGAAGAAGAAGAAGAGATGAAGAAGAAGAAGAAGAAGGAAGAAGAAGAGAAGAAGAAGAAGAAGATAGAAGAAGAACCAACAACAACAACACAACAAACAACAACAACAAGACGAAGAAGGAGAAGAAGAAGGAGGTGGAGGAGGATGAAGGAGGAGGAGGAGCAGGAGCAGGAGGAGGAGAAGAAAGAAGAAGAGAAGAAGAAGAAGAAGACGAGAAGAAGACGACGAAGAGAAGAAGAAGGAAGAAGAAGAAAAAAAAATGAAGAAGAAGAAGAAGAAGAAGAAGAGAAAGAAGAAGAACAACAACAAACAACAACCAACAACAACAACAACAACAACAAGTCGTTAGAAGGAGAAGAAGAAGGAGGTGGTGAGGGGAAGAAGGAGGAGGAGGAGAGGAGCAGGAGAGGAGGAGGAGGAGTAGGAGGAGAGAAGAAGAAGAGAAGAAGAAGAAGAACAACAAGAACCAAGAACAGGAACAAGAACAAGAACGAGAATAGGAACAGAAGAAGAAGAAGAACATACAACAACAAGAACAAGAGCAGAACAAGAACAAGAACAAGAACGAGAATAGGAAGATGAAAAGAAGAAGTAAGATGAGAAGAAGAAGAAGAAGAAGGAAGAAGAAGATGAAGATGAAGAACAAGAACAAGAAAGAACAAAGAACAAGAACAGAACAAGAAACAGAGAGGAGACATCTTAACACTTATTGTTTAGGAAAGATAGGAAATCGAGTGTCTATAGTTTGGGGGTCAATGGGTGCCACTTGGATTTACCTGTTGTAGTTAGTGCCATTGTGTCTTTGGCTTGACTTATTTTATATTTATATATTTATATATATTAGTATATATATATATAGATGAGAGAGAGAGAGGACGGGAGAGACCGAGAATGAGAGGAGAGAGAGAGAGAGAAGAGAGAGAGAGAGAGAGAGATAGTGTACCTAGACCTACCCGGAATGTCCTGCCCGTACCCTGAATAATTTATATCTCTCGCGTTCATGCTATTCTCTCTCTCTCCTTCTCTCTTCTCCTCTCTCTCTCTCTCTTCTCTTCTCTCTCCCTCTCTCTCTCTCTCGCTCTCTCTCTCTCTCTCTCTATCCTCTCTCTCTCTCTCCTCTCTTCTCTCTCACTCTCTCCTCTCTCCTTCCTTTGTTGTCTTTTGGTGGGGAGTTTTGGGAAAGGGAGCTACACTCAATGCTGTTTAACCTTAGCTTGGAGAAAGCGAGTGCTCTGACTACTGGGCTATCCCATACCTGAAAATCTGAGCACATCACTCCTCTCTTGCAATCTCTCAACAGGCTGCCTGCGCCACAGAGAATAAACTATAAGATCAGTACCCTCTGTTACAAAAGTCTCCACAAAACAGCACCTTCCTACCTCTGTGAATGTCTTCACTTGTACACTCCTCGTTCCCTCCGCTCTGCTGCAGATACCTTTTATTAAGAATACCTAGATTCAACCAGTCTACTGTTGGCCGTCGCTCTTTCTCTGTTTCTGGTCCATTGACCTGGAATGACCTCCCGCTCTCTCTCCGCCAAAAGCCCTCTTATGATGCCTTTTAATCCAGCTTAAAGACACATTATTTCAAACCTAAGATTCTCTCCTCTTGTTTCATCTCATTTTTGTCCTTGCCCTCAACAACCAACCCCCCCCCCCCCCCCTCATCCCCTGCCGGAGTGTACAACCTGTGTGTGTGGGGGGGGGGGGGGGGGGGGCGCACGCGCGCGTGTATGTGTCTACATTTGAATTTGTAAAAACTATTAATTGTGCGCGTGTGTGTGTTTACATTTGAATTTGTAGAAACCTATTAATTGTAACTGGATGCATGTGGAAGACTAGGATGATTGAAAGCGCTTTGATTTGTTTTTGCAGGAGTATAGCGCTGTATATAAATTCCATTTATTATTATTATTATTATAAATTCCATGTATCATCATCATCATCATCATCATCATCATCATCATCATCATCATCATCATCATCTCATCATCATCATCATTATTATTATTATTATTATTATTATTATTTTATTTTAATTATTTTTTTATTATTATTTTTACAGTGCATAAAAAACATATTCGTCATAAACAGAAAACGGATGGAGTGTAAAAAAAAAAAATTCAACCTTGACCTTGCCTTGACATCCGGTCATTTACCAAACATAGTACGCAGCGTTCCACACACAACGGTTCCAGACCAGAGAACAGGGGGAGAGAGAGAGAGGGAAGGAGGGAAGAGGAGTGGCAGTTCTGATCTCAATCCCAGCCTGTCCACTCTAGGACAATTCCCTCTTAAGGACACGTCACTGTCAAGCATGTCACTGAAGAGCCATGTGGACAGAAAATCCCTGTCTACTGCAGACGGCATTACCAAGTGTCACCCACAATGGCATCATTTTCTGTACAGGGGATCTCTGTTCCTGGTCCCTCTCTTGGAACGACTCCTCTTCCACTTCGCCAAAAAGCCTTCCTTGATTCTTTCAAATCCAGCCTCAAAACGCGCTTATACTCTACTTGAGATCTTCCCCTAAAATCTGTTCCTACTTTTCAATAGCTACCTTTCACCTCCACCACCCCCACCCTCACCTAAGTGTGTTGTGTGTATAAATGTGATATTTGTTTATCTTGATATTTGTGGACGGTTGCATGCGTGTGAATGATTTGATGGCAAGCGCTTTGATTTGTTTACTTTACAAGATTCAGCGCTATATAAATCCCATACATGATGATGATGATGATGATGATGATGATGATGATGATGTGATGATGATGATGATGATGATGATTATTATCATTATTATTATTATTATTAGCACCTTCCCAGAAAGCGAGAGGTTCAGAGGAGGTTTGATCCTCATTTTGAATCTTAACATTTCAGCCCGTTCGCTGATGTTCGGGTAACCATCAAGCATCTGCTTCTGGAATGTCGAAATGTCCAGGATGTCAGGCACAAGCTTCTTTTTTTTATTTCTTTTTTTTACTGCAGACTCCCTGAAGATCCTTTTTCGTGATGTTCCACCGGACACCATTTTTAACTTCCTGAGACAATCGGGCTTTTTCCGTCTGATATGAGTGACAGTGTTACGGTTGGTCATTAAGAACGAGGTTGTCTCAAAGAATCTGGTTTGGGTTTTATCTCATTTTATGTGTGGTTGATGTGGTTTTTCCCACAACGCGGTGCCCGTCCTGGGTTGACCCTTACGGTTGGCCAGGGCGTTGCTTCAAGGAACGACAGTAGAGTTGGGTTTTATACCCTGTTTTCATCTGTATATAGCTGCACAGCTTTTTAATCTGAGATTTAAAAGTTGACGAGGTGGCATCCCTGATAAGGCCTCTGTGGTCGGCGGGGCTGTAACCACCAGGATTGATTTGGCCTCTGTGGTCGGCGGGGGCTGTAAAAACCAGGATTGATTTGGCCTTGTGGCGGCGGGGCTGAAAAACCCCAGGATTGATTGGGGCCTTGTGGTCGGCGGGGCTGTAAACCCAGGATGTTGGCCTCTGGGGCGGGGGGGCTGTAAACCCAGGTGATTGGCCCTGTGGTCGCGGGCTGTAAACACCGATTGATTTGGCCTCGGGTCGGGGGCTGTAAACACCGGGACTACTTGCCTCTTGGTCGCGGGGCGTAAAAAACCAGGATGTTTTGGGCCTCTGTGTCGGCGGGCTGTAAACACCAGGACTACTTGGCCTCTGTGGTCGGCGGGGCTGTAAACACCGGGATTTTGGCCCTCTTTTGGTCGCGGGCTGTAACACCGGGGAACTGATTGGCCTCTGTGTCGGCGGGCTGAACCCCAGGACTGATTTGGCCTCGTCTTGACACCTTCATAGGGGGCTGGGTTTCCAATCTTTCGGATAGCCACTTTAAAACAGTCACGTGTCTGCGACCCACGAACAACATTATTTTCTTTAAAAAACCCCCCGGAAAAAGGCTTCCTGACCAAATTTTGTAAAAAAAAAAATCCACTTGGTAGCTGGGGCAGTGGGGGGGGAATCAGCAGAATAGGTAAAAGGGAAAAATGGCGCTGCCTTGTGGCGACCCTCTCCCGAGGATACCCACCCGAATTTCTGGTATGTGTGTTTAAAAGTGATTGCTAGTGTATGTGTGTTGTAGTTAGTTGGGTGTGTGGTGGGTTGGTGAGTGTAGTGTAGTGTTTGGTGGTGTGTGAGTGGGGGAAAGTGTTTTGTGTGTAGTGCGGTGTGGTTGGGTGTTGGTGTGTGGGGGTGTGTGGTGTAGTTTGTGTATGTGTTTTGTGTGTAGTGTTTTGTGTGGTGTGGTGGGGTTTGTGTAGTGTGGTTGGTGTGGGTGTGTAGTGTTGTAGTGTGTGTATGTATTAGTAGTGTGGTTGGTGTGGTGTGGTTGGGTGTGTATGTGGTGTTGTGGGTGGTATGTAGTGTATGAGTGTATGTTAGGTAGTATAGGTGTTTAGTGTGTTTTGAGTGTAGTGTATGTGGTGTATTAGTGTATTATGTGGGTGTTAGTGTAGTTTGTGGTGTATTAGTGTAGTGTATTATGTTTTTGTGGTGAGGTATTTGTTTGGTGTGTGTGGTGTTGTTAGTGTGTTGTAGTGTAGTGTAGTGTGTTGTATGTAGTGTATGTAGTTTGAGTGTTTGTGTGTGGTTGTGTGGTGTTAGTTTATGTAGTGTGTGTGATTTTGTTGTGTTTGTATGTATGTATTTGTAGTGTGGTGAGGTGTGGGGGTTAACAGTGTGTTAGTGTATGTGGTGTAGTGTAGTGTAGTGTGGTGTATATAGTTTTGTGTATGTGTGGGGTGTGTTTTGTGTGTGGTGTGGTGTGGTGTTGTGTAGGGTTTGTGTAGTGTAGTGGGGTGTATGTAGTGTGTTTAGTGTAGTGGGGTGTGGTGTGGTGTGATGTGGTGGGTGTGGTGTGGTGTAGTGTAGTGTTTGTGTGTAGTGTATTTTGTGGTTAGTGTGTGTAGTGTGGTTTTTTTTTTGGGGTGGGGGGGGGGAGAAAATTTGTGTGGGTGGTTGGTGGGTTTGGTGTAGGGGTAGGGGAGGTAGTGTATTTGTAGGTGGGGTGTGTATTTTTTGTGTGTGTATGTAGTTTGGTGTGGTTTGTGGGTGGTTTTGGGGTGGTGTTTTTGTGTTGGTATGGGTTTGTTGGTTTGGGGGGTGTGGTTTGGGTTTGATTGTGGTGTGGTTGGGTGTGGGTGGTTTTGTGTGTGTAGTGTATGTGGTGTAGTGTGGTGGTTAGGTGTGTGTTTTTAGTGGTGTTGTTGTGTGTGGTTAGTGTATGTAGTGGTTAGTTTTGGTGGGTGTAGTGAGTGTAGGTAGTTAGTGGGGGGGGGGGGGGGGGGGGGTTGTGTTGTGTAGGTGTTGTTTTGGGGGGTGTGTATTGTTGAATTGGTTTTGTTGTGTGTTTGGTTTTTGGGTTGTTTTTGTTTTTTTATTTAATTTTTGTAATAGGTGGGAAAAAAGATTAAAATTGTTTTTAAATTTTTGTTTGGGTTTTTGTAATTTTTATGGTTTGTTAGGAAATGGGTACTTTCGAAAAGCGGAACGGGTTTTAAAACTTTCACGAGATTTTATGTTTTTAGTAAAAGTATAGTATAGTTAGTTTAGAAGGCTGTGAAGTGTTATGATCTACTGGGGGCTTCTCGCCAGTTTTTTAGGCTGCACCCCGGGGATGGTTCCCTTTGGAGAACATCTCAAACGCTGACAGCCCTTATGCCCACTGGCCGAGGAGGGGGGATCCTGTGGAACATCTCCACTATAATCAAATTTCTCCCCAAATTTCCGAAACCCCACTCCCTCCTCTTTTTTTTGGGAGTCATCGTCGAACACGAGGGGACTAACAAACAAAAATACTGACTCCATCCCCCCGAAAGCCTTTGGATGGGACAGGGACCAAGTCCGGGGGTCGAACGCACGTTAAATTTTTGTTACATTTTAAAAACCGTTTCGCTTTTCGGAAGATCCTCAGTGTTATGTTGGTAGGAACAATGACGAAATAACGTGAGACAGCAAAATTTTTGTCTGTCATATGAGCCAAATTTCAGTTCGCTGCCATTAAGGCCCGAAAATCGGCCTAGCACTGGCAATTGGGCATGGTAGAGAAAATGTTATCGTTTAGTCTTTTAGGGGGGGGGAAAAAAAGGCCCCCCAAATTGGGCGGGGGAAAAAAATAACAAAAAGGTGGTGACAGGAAAAAAACAGGAAAAGGAGAAACCAAAATTACTAAAGACGGAAAGAGGGGAATTCCTAGCAACAGAATCTGCAGAAAGAGGGTTGCTATATTTTGACCCCCCCCCTCCCCCCCTACCCTTACATCTCTGCAAGTGGGTTCATTGTTTGATAGGCATTGTGTTTAAGCTGTACATCGATAGTACGATAATAAAATAATTGCTTAAACGTCTCTTAGTGGTATTATCTTCTGGCAGCAATTTGCGTGCCTTTGGCAATTTCCCAAACAAATTAGAGCACCCTTACTAATATAGATTTCATCCCTTGTAACCGATCACTTAAAAAAAAACCCACAAAAAAACCAAAAACCAAAAAAACCCCCGGGATAATTATCATGCCTGTTTTAAAGGGCTATGCCATATGTCCGTGATCCTTAGATGTGAATGTGACCGTGACGAAGAATTTGGTTTGGCTGTGTGTGTGTGTGTTGTTGTGTTTGGGGTGTGTGTGTGGTGTGTGTGTGTGTGCGTGGGGGGCGTGCGTGCGTGCGTGCGTGCGTGCGTGGTGTGTTTGTTTGTGTGTGTGTGTGTGTGTGTTGTGTGGTGTGTCGTTTTGAACGTCTATTCACTAAAATGTAGTCTTTAAATTTTTTTAAATATCGGGATAATGGAATAAGCACTCATGTGCTTTTTACATCCAGCCCCCAGGGTGTATGCGGTTTTGTAAATTTTGTCATCTGTTCCCACCGGCACACAATGGCCTACACTTTCGAAAAGCGGAACAGGATTTAACGTTACGAAAAAGTGTTCTGCATGCGTTCGCACACGGGGCCTGGGTTGATAGTCTCATCCGAAGGACTTTGACATTCAGTCTAAGACGTTTGTTTGTGTGTGTTTGTATGTGTGTTTGTGTGTGTTTGTGTATGTGTGTGTGTTTGTGTGTGTATCAAAGTCAAAGTCAAACTTTTATTTTCAGATGGTACATTGAATAAGCAGTGCATTTGCTTTTTTTTCATCAAGCCATCTATCTAAAGAAAAAAAGAGAGAAAAAAGATAAGAAATATGCAGACATAGAATAAAAACAACCACTAATCAATGATAAACCATACAAAGCAAACAAGAAAAGACAATAACATATGCATACATGGAATTTAAAACAAAACAACCCCCACTGAACAATATTAAACCATACAATTTCAAATAATTTAAAAAGATCTTGAAATATATCCATCATGACACAAACAAACAACCCAAAAAAAAACCAAACCAAAACAAAGAAGGGCAAAACAAATTTTTAAAAAGAACACCCAAATGCTTCCCCCCCCCCTCACACACACATACACACAAAAACCTTCAACCAAAACAAACAACTGAATAAACAAAAAAAAAACAGATAAACCAACTAGAGCAACCACAACAAGCAAATAAACAAACAAACATAAATACACAACAACAATAGCGACAATAACTAACATAAGACAAGAATAACCGCCAAAACAACCGAAGAACAATATAGAACTAACAAAAGACGAAAAAAGTGACAAAATACCCCCCTCCTCCCTAAGAAAAATCACCCAAAGACCAAAAACAAACAAACAAAAAACAAAATAAACAGAAAAACTATCCCCACCACCACCAACAATAAACAACAGCAACAGCAAAAAACCAAATGGATTTTAAACAGATGAAACTGAGCTATAGTTTCCTTTCAAATCATTTTAAAAACTTACATAACACGTACACACCCTCACCCATATCCCCTTCACCACATATACCATATAATAAAAATATAAAAAAAAACAAGAAATAACCAAGCAGATATTGGATTTAGAACAAAAACGTATAACAAATACATCATTCCCTCTCTCTAGCTTTTCCCCCGGTAATATACAACGCATTTACATGTGCTTTTTGATTTAAGGCAGAACAACGTTAATCCTTCAATCAAGAATAAATTCAAGCAATATAACCCACCCAGCCAACCCCATGTACTCTTTTAGTACAAAAAACGCACGGATTTTTGTATCACAGAAAAAACGCTTACCTTCTGTAGATAGTCTTTAACACAGAAATTACACATGTTTCTGAAGTCTTTCCAACAGAAAAGACGCATATTTTCTGTAGAGTCTTTTAACACAGAAAAACCACAACAATAGTTCTCTGACACAAGAAAGCAATTCAAAGATTATTCTTTTGAACATTCTTTAAAATCAAAAAAGACCCAACGGGTCTTTTCAAACACTCCCTTATCAAAAGATAAAAAGCCATCCAAAATATTCACCAAGTTCTTGAACACGGAAAAAACCCAATCACAACATAATAATCATTCAAAAGCCTCATACATAATGACTTTGTTCCTGCGATGACTCCAGTATCATCTTACAAACCTGCCGAGAAGATTTTCTATATTCTTTATCCTCGATCACTGGTTTGGAGCTCACACCTGGGGGACTATTGCCATTGCACCCTTTTCTAAATGAGCGTATATTTTCGATTGCTTGAATATACACAGTATATATATTATTTATATATTATATATAATATATATTATATATTTATATTTATATATATATATATATATATTTTAGTTTATAAAATATATATGTGTAGTGTGTGTCAGTGGTCGGAGAACTTGCTTTCCGCCAGCCAAGTTATCAGCGCGAAGGCGTGGTTACACTTCGTTGGGTAACGTTTGTGCGCCTTGGCTTTCAGTACGTCCACCCAGTTCATCAGCTGTTAATTGGGTTCCTGGGATCTTTAGGGTTAGGAAGGTTAAAGCGCGAGAGAGAGGTGATGGGCGACGCCTCAATATGCTGGCCTTAGGAGAGTGAGGTCCCTGACGCTCGCGCCCTTGACGACTTGTAGGCTATGGGACACCTTACCTTTACAAAGATGTATAAGATTACTTCATGAATGAAATATCTTGTGGACATTCAAGAAGACTAGTTTAGTTCTTTAGGTTTGGATAGTTCCAAGTCAATAGGATAGTACATTTTGATCAGAGGAACGTGCTGATATTAAATGTAAGAAGAAACCAATAGCTGCTGAAACTCTTCCTTACTCATTTTATCCACTGTTGTAAATTTAGGAACTTGCTCTAGCTCTATCGCTCGCTCTCTCTCTCTCTCTCTCTCTCTCTCTCTCATCTTATCTACTCTCTTCTCGCACTCACACACCCTCACACTACACACATAAACTACATACAAAACCTCTCTCTCTGTCAAAGCTAACTGGTTTTTTCATGATCCTCTTGTGTTTTTTGGTATGGTGATTTTATCTGTTCAGTTAAATTATTATATTAGATAATATCTGTCGGTCAAAATTTGTTTTTATTTGTGCGTGCGCGAATTCGGACTCGCGAGGCTCAATTACAGCCCCCCCCCCCCCCCAACACACCCTAAATACGGAAGCGAGGGGAAGGAGTGATTATATATGCAAAGGAAGGGACATCACAAGTGGGTTTTTTTCTCTTGTTCTTGATATGTTTTCTTTTGAAACATTGTTGTTGTTGTCTTCAATTTAAAGTCTGTTCACTTTAGTGATATTAGGCAAACGGATGTGGAAATTGTTCAGTGGATTGTAGTGGAAAGAGGGGAAATGTACAGAGGAAAAGGATACTGTTTAGGTATAACATTGTGTCGTGGTATTTTCATGCAATTTAAAGGGGTGGGGGAATCTTAACATGAGTAAACATTTAAATTCAACAATTTTTAACATGATACATCTATAAATTAACTTCAAACAAATAATCAAATGGGCGCTGCAATAGAAATTTTACAATGGCAAAGGCTTAATTTCGGAGATTTATTAAAAACTGTTTCAAGATGCTCACAAAACATTGTGGGGAGTTTTATTAAAAAAAATTAAAAAAAAATAAAAAAAATTATAAATAAAAAATAAAAATAAAATTTATATTAACAAAAAAAATATATAAAAATATTAAAAAATTAAATATATATATTTAAAAGTAAAAAATATTAATTAAATTAAATTAAAATAATAATTATTTATAATTTTAATTAAAAAAAATAATTAAAAAAAAATAATAATTATTAATATTAAAAATAATATTTTTTTAAATTAAAATAAATAAAAAAATTAAAATATAAAATAAAAAATAATAAAAATATAATAAAATAAAATTATTTAAAAAATTAATAAATTAAAAATAAAAAAAATAAAAATAAAATTTTATAAATTTTAATTTAAAAACAAAATATATTGTAAAATTATAATTAATAATAAAATTTTAATTTAAAAAAATAAAAAAAATAATTATTAATAAATTTAATTTATTTAATTTAAATAAATAATAATCTAAAAAAAAAATTAAAATTTTAATTTATATAAAAAATAATAAAAAATATAATAAAAAAATAGTAAAAATTTAATTACAATTAAAAAAAAAATATAAAAAAATAAAATTTTTAAAAATATATTTTTTAATAAATAAAAAAAAAGGTTTTACAATTGAACACTCAATATGATGTGGTGTGGAAAATATTGTTCCCAACATAGGAACTCACATTTTTTACAAATTTTGTTTATAAATGCATTTAAATTTATTCTAAAATATAGTGCATTAACTCTTCTTGTTGGTTGCAATACTTAATATGTGTTTGGAGAAGGAGTCATGTAACATGAAATTAGGCAATTTATTTAGTCAGGCAATTCTTTTAAGATCGTTCCTTGAATTGATCTGATTCTCTCCACTTACTCCACGTCGTCTGTTCTAATAATATGTATCCCTCCTGTAGAGATAATGGGACTGCAGTTCTATTGATGCAAAATGGATGTCTGGCCCACTTTTTGCAGCTCTGATCAGCCCACTCATTTGAAAAAAACTCCAACGTGCGAAGGTACCCCACAAAAGGAGACAGGATACTTCTTAAACTTAAAAAGGTGTTTGGACATATTTAATTTCAAAAATGATTCTGGATTACTTTCTGGATATTTGGGGATTTGATACGGCATACGAGTACCGACTTTAGAATTACACAAAGTAAGATAGGAATGATGGGAAATGCAAATCATGAATATAGTTAAGAGCCATAGAATTGCAATAAGTGCAGCTGTAATTAAATATTGAATGATGTTTACATGTAGTATGATTTTCTGTTTTTAGAGCTGGTTATGGACGAATGCTGAACCAGCTTCATTATTCTTCTATTGACTGAACCGTCTGTATATACTTTTATGTTGTCAGTATGTATACTATATTTTTCAAATGGTTTTTGGTTGGATATCTGAACATGATATTTGGTTTTCGTTTTTTTTTCATTAGTAAATTCTATATCAAAATAAGCTTTATTTTATTTCCCACGATACGAAGGGCATGGCAAAGTTCTTCTGCATTTCTAATTATATGATTTAAGTCCTGACTTTTGAATAGGTCTGCTACATAAGTACAAAGGCGTTAATCACGAATTATGTCTAGCCCTTTTAGGATAATTTGTTTTTGCTTCGACGGTTATTTCACTATGAAACAAAGTTTTATTTGTTGTGATGCGTTTAAAACCATATTTGGCACATGAAAGTTGTCGGTATTCCGGGGGGCTTTTAGGGGGAGTTCCCCCAATTTCGTTATAAGTTCCTATGGTGGAGGTGTTGGGAATGGGTACACACAAGTTGCAAGTTTATATGCTTTACAGTCTTCACTTTGGAGTTTTTTCAGTAATTAATTGGGAACACTAAAAAGAATTCTTGTCTTAAGACAGCTTTGGACGTATAAGTGACGTACTATGCATTTCAGAGTGACTATATATTGTTACCCAAGACTGTCTGGTAAACCATTTTAAGAAAATAATACATTTTCTATGCTTTTGTTAAAATGTATCCAATATGAGCATTCCCAAGTCAATTTTGATGTAAGTAATATGCTTAAAAATTTTGAACAGGATTGGTCTGTACTGAATTAGCTTCCCCTCCAATCTTAAACTGCGGTAGTGTTCTTGGATCATGCCTTTGTTAAAAGCATAATAGTGCGTTTTTTCGTTGAAAATGTCAGACCATTTCAAATTAGATTTATAATAATTATTCAAACTCTTTTTGATAGATTTTTCTGGTATAATGAATATCCTCTGTGTTGTACTTGCGCTTCATAGTGACATTCTTTCCACATAAATATATCATCAGCATTTGTACTGGATGATATTTTTAGTCATTTTTGTGTGGGTAGATCGTTTTTTATAAACAGTATATTAAACAGAAAAATGGGCTATATAACTGAAACCCTGGGGGTCACCCATAGGAGTGACCTAGAGTGTGGAATATGTATTCCCTACTCTCACTTGTAACTTCTGTTACATAAAAAAAAGCTTTGATATAATAATAACCATGCCAGATTAATCCAGTAGTCTTCAATTTATGCAGTAATTTTGATGCCAGACTGATCGTAGGCTTTTCTGACATCAAAAAATGTTTGAAGTAAAGTTTTTTCTTTTGCAAACATGTTGTTTGACTTGTGTTGTTTGTTTAACTAGTTATCAATTGCAGATCTGGCCTTTTTGAAAGACCTGCTTGTTTGATTAGGAACTACTTATTTTACTGACAATAATACAAAATCCTTCTAGAATGATTCGCTCCATTAAGCTTTACTGTGTTAGAAGTCAGCGCTTAGGGGTCTGTCTCTAGTTTTGTCATTTTTTTGGTTTCCTTGCTTATGAATGGGAACAATGATGGACTGGTTCCAGTTAAACTGGCATAACAACTTTCAGTCCAAACACTTTTTGCGAAAAGTTTAGTGTAATAGAAAAAAAATGAATTTTTCTGGTAATGTTAAGCATATCATTGGATTATGGCATCTTATCCAACAGAAGTTTTCTTATTAGAAAGGAATGTATACATCTTTATTCATTGATTGTTTTTGAGGCAATGATGTATTCGGTGTTTATTAGAATGTGGGTTCTTCATATTCTTTTTTGTTCTCTTCAGATTTTCTGTTATTACTGCTTTTAAGTAGAGACCTTCAATACGCAATGGATTACTGATTATATATCTGCAAATGCCTCAGCTTTTCTGCTTTGGATGGAAATTCGTTGTTTTTTTTGATTAATCGGACTAGTTGGTATAGTCACACCTTTTCTCATTTCATGAAATTTTTTCCACTCAATTTTTAGATCTGTTTGACTTGATATGTTCACTGGAACAAAAATGACGTCCAATATTGTCGTTTTTTGCCTGAGACTAGTGACCATGTTGCTATATTTTTTGCCTGTTGATGTTTTTAGTGTGTTCTGATGTCTTGTTTATTACATACATTTTAAACTTTAAATGCTTGTTGGTCATGCCTTCTTTCGAAAGAAGATGTCACCAAAACCATTCCTGAACACTTTATTGATTTAAGTGATTATAATGTTGGGAATTGATAGGTGCGACAGCTGAATATTAGGCATTTGTAAAAGTGGTATAAAATTGGCAATATTATCAGAATCTAAATTATTTGTATTGTAGGCAGCATGGATACTTTTAAACTTCTCCCAATTCGGCCTCTTTATATTTAAATTTTGGAATTATGGTTCTTTTTCAGTGTCACAGAGATTGGCATTTAATTAAATGTTATTATCAAATAGGTAGGTGATCACTTCCCAATGTATATTCATTTGTTATCATGTCAATTCTGGAGCAAGAGCAGTAGATATCAAAGACAAATTTTCTAATGCTGAATGCTCTGTGAGTACAATGTCAGGTATTCTCGTGATACTACCTTCATTTGTAGGCACAGGAAGAGTTATTATGTTTTCTAAAAGCGATTGCAGGAATTGTAATATTACTTCTTTATCCCAAAAAGGCGCATGGTTCCGTGGGCATTAAAAATCTCCTCCTACAAGACACTTCTGATTATCTTGTAGTGATATGCAGCCAACTCTGTATTTGATTCATTAGGAACCCTTCGGTAAATTAAACGATACGATATTCATGACTTAAATCATTTGTAACTTTTATACAACGTGCAGCACATGAATATGAATATGGATTGTTATTAGGCATGGTGAACAACATACATTATAATCTACTCCTTCTTGTATATTTTATTGCTGTGTTGATTTTATCAACGGCATCTACATGTTTCATGTACTGGTGGTTAACAGTAACCTGAAGTTTAGGTAGTTTACTTTTCTTTACATTCAGGGGACTGTATCATAAGAACTTGATACCTGTTATTTGAAAGATGTTGAATAAAATATGGCAGATTAGTGGAAATTGATCTGCATTCCACTGCATGATTCTTAAGATTTGTGAATTTTTCAGAGGCCAGTTTACAGTTTTTAAACAAAAAATGCTATTGGCAACCTATAGATAGAGTAAAAATATGATTTGAACTGGTATTGTATAATTAAAAGAGTTGCAAGGTAAACCAAATAATAACAAGGTAAACTATTTCAATTAAATCACAACACAAGCGGAGAAACAGATAAATTAAAATAAATTAAATAACTAAATCAGAGCGACAAAAACAGTTACAAATCGGTTTTGAAACAGGATGCTGTGAGCGGAGTTTATAGTGTCTGCTATCTGTACTGCTGCTGGTGCAAAGCATTGAACATACAAAATGTCCACCTTTCCAAGTGATTGTTCAACATTCGGACATTATTCTGCGGGTTATGTTGCCTCCACCCGCGGCTGTCCGGCTGGTAGAGGTATGTCCCTGGCTGTAGGATGGCTGTTGTGGCGGTCTTCAAAGGCGTTGGTGGTGGCTGGTACTGGTCATGCGATGAAAATAGTTCAGGGTTTTCCTCTTTGGTGTTTCCCAAAAAAGGCATTGAAACGTGCCATGCCAATGTTCGTGCCGAATACTTGTACCATGAACGTAGGATTGAAATGAATTTTTATAATGATGATGAGTTTTTGTACATATTTTCATGTGTGACAAAGGGACAAATTGCTTTGGTTCTATAATTGTGGAACATGTCTTTGCATTGAAAAGTTCTCTTTTCATTGAGGCTGGATTTTCACAGGGGCAACTTTGCTTATCACACTTTGTATCCGGAAAAAAAGTTGCCTAAACTGTTTTACTTTTTAACAGGTGTTGCTTGCTTCTTGGGGATATGACTTTTTAAGTCTTTTTACCCACACAATGAAGATTACTGCATGGGGTGTATTAATAGCAGTGGCACTACTCACGATCAGAGGAATGTCACTGTTGGATATGATTTTTCTTTTATCACTCTTGAACAATAAGACTGTCCTAGACGTTTGCCATTAACCCACGTTTAGAACCGGTCTCTGCAGAGTAGGAGTACTGGGGAAGAACCAGAATGTTCTTCTGTACTACCATGGTTTGACGTCAGATGTTTTTCGCGTAAGAGTCTGCGCCTGTCAGGTCTGGTTCTTTTTTTAGGGCTTTAGTGTTTATATGTTGGACACACTGACATCTTTGGGGTACAGGAAGCTGAGGTTGTTTTGGCCTAGGTGGAGTAGGGCCATTGCTGTTGAAGGGCTTCTGCATAGGTGGCAGGCGGTGATAATGGGGAGGCGGTAGAACTGGTTCTGTCTGGGTTCCTTTACGTGTGGCCATGACAAGAGTCTTCCCTTGTGGAGGACCAGTCTCTCTGTGATGCCCTTTGCTGCTAGTAGTTGCGTCTGGGTGGCAACGTCTTTTCAAGTAATGGTTATTTTTTCAACCAGAATTGCTGATTGGTAGTTTTTGTAATTCTGCAATTGCAGAGGTGTTCTTTTCACAGCCAGAATGGATGTTTGTCGTTGCCACTGGTATACTGTTTGAGACGTAGATCCAGTTCTCCAGATCTATTTCGGCAGCAGGACTCTGAATTTTTGTCGAATGTCCTTGGGGGTGCTTTTATCGCTGCCGTCTTCGTTATTTTTGCCTGTAGTCAAGTTTGTGGATAGGCAATGAGTCGTTATTTCCGTCTTGTTTTTGTCATTTTGTATTTTATTTGCATTTGCTCAGCGTGGTTATAGGCACTGCTTGGGGGTTTTTAGCCATGTTGATGAGTCACCCCTTTGAAACCATTGGTTGAGTGAGTGCGTTGTGTGAGAGATGAGTGAGGGGAGGGGGGAAGAGAGAGAGGGAAGATAGAGAGAGAGAGGGGGAGGAGAGGAGTTGAGAGAGAAGAGAGGGATCGAGGGATTGTGAGAGAGAAGAGAGAGAGAGAGTGTTACAGACAGACAGCCAGACAGACAGAGACAGACAGACCAGACAGACAGACAGACGAGACAGTTCATCCTTTATGGCGACATTTTTCACTTTTTTTGACCATTGCATCTATCATTATGTCAAAACCATCCATCCATCATTCCATCTTCCATCCATCCTCCATCTATCTATCATCCATCCCATAAAATAAGTAAGTAAGTTCATGTGTGCTGGCATACTGCATACATTCCCACTACATTACACACAAACATACATACAAACATATTACAAATATAAGGCAGACAAGTTAATACATGATAATACATAACACATAGGGGAAGTCTGGAGACTGGATGATCTATGTTTTTTGTGGTGAATGGCTGGATGGTGTTGGAGGTTGGGCTGGCTGGCGGGATGGAGGTGAGGGCTGGGCTGGACTGGTGGATGGATGGATGATGGATGGAGGGATGGCTGGATGGAGGGATGGATGTATGGCTGGATGGCTGGCGGGTTTGGCGGCATGGAGATGGTGGATGGATGGATGATGGAGGGATGGATGGAGGGGACATTGCACTTGATGGCTGGCTGGCACTGGAGGGATTGCACTAGATTGTTGCTTGGCTTGATTGATTGGTTGGTTGGTTGGCTTAGGGGTTGGTTGTTTGTGTGGGTGGGGGGTAGATGGATTGTCGGGGATTGAGGATGGCGGGGGTGGATGGTTGTTGGATGGATGGATGGCGGGATGAATGGATGGAGGGGCAGGGAGGGAAGGATGGATGGATGGATGGATGGATGGCTGGATGTATGGATGGATGGCATGGAGGGCATTGCTGGACTGGCGAGGATGGTGGGTGGATGGATGGGCTTGCTGGAGAGAGGAGGGAAAGGGGGGTGTGTGGACGGGAGAGAGCAAGATGGAGGAGGGAGTTGAGCAGGATGTCAGCGAGAGAGAGAACAAGAGAGACAAAGAAGAAAAGAGAGCGGAAAAAGAGAGTGACAGAGGAGAGAAAAAGGAGAGAAGAATGAGCGGGAGAGAGAAGGCGAGCGAGAACGAGCGGGAATGATAGCGCTAGACCGCGGAGAGAGAGAAAAAAAAGAGAGAGCAAGAAAGAGAGAGAGAGCAAGAGAGAGAGAGAAAGAGAGAGGCGCGCAGGAGAGAGAGAAGGAGGAGAGAGAGAGAGGACAGTAGCGCGAGAGACAGAGAGAGTAGAGAAAAGAATGGAGAGGAGAGAAAGAGAGAGAGGAAGAGAGAAAAGAGAAGAGAGAGAAGGAGAGAGAAAGAGCGGAGAGAGAGCGAAAGAGAGAGAGAGAGAGAGAGACAGAGAGGGAGGAGACATAGACGAGAGGAAGTCGAGAGCGAGAGCCCTCTCTCTATATCCCCCCTTTTTCTCTCTCCCTCTATCTCTCTCCCCCCTTTCTCTCCCTCCCTCTCTCTCCCTCTCTCTCTATCCCCCCTTTCTCTTCTCACTCTCTCTACCCTCTATCTCTTCTCTCTCCCTCTCTCTCTCCTCCTCTCTCTCTCTCACTCTCTATCTTTCCTCTCTCACTCTCCTCTCTCTCTCTCCCTCTCTATCTCTCTCTCTACGTTCTCTCTCTCTCTTCTCTCTCCATCGTGTCCCGGGCAAATGGGGATGAAAACATTTACAAAACTGCATACACAACGAAGGACTGGCATGTTTTAAAGAAAGCACATGAGTGCTTATTTCCACCATCCCTGAAATAAAAAGATAAATAAATAAATTATATCTCTCCCCCCTCTCACTCTGTTACACACCGTACGCTCTGTGTCTCTCTTGTCTCTTCTCTGTGTTTTCTCTCTCTGTTTTTCCCTGCCTCTCTCTCTGTCTCTGTCTTGTCTGTCTTTTCTTTGTCTCTGTCTCTATCTCTTTTGTCTCTCTCTCCGACTAACAAAACTGTCTGTTACAAAGTGCAGGACCACAGCTGTTGCGTTTGTTTCAAAAAAGTTTTTTATTTAGTTTGAAGAAGGACTCAGCACTCGTTATGCAACTAAAAGCAACGAACTGAATGCAAACAAAAAGATTACAGAAAACAGAATAAAACACCGCACCCATTTCTGGGAACTCCCAGAAAACAGAGATAAGAAAAACAGACCAGGCTCCCATGTGTGTACTTGGTTTTGTTTGCGCATTTGAAGATCTGGCTGAAAGTTGCGAAGGTCGTGGGTTTGAATACTGTAAAAAGCAATAGCAGTTTTATTTCAGTCTTATGACAGGATCCGACCCGGAATGATCTTTTGTATGGTGATGGGGAGGGTAAGGGTGGGACCACACAGTGTGAACATGATCCAAACTTTTACAGGTGTCACTGTGTGAGCACTTTTTCTAGAGTGTTGCCCACATGATCCTGACTTCTACTGCAAGTGTCTTCATCTCTAGGGTTTGGGCGACTACCCATGTTGGTTTGACAGGATAGCGCAGAGGAACAGGCTTGTCATGTAGTCACAGAGCTGGTGCGCCTACCACAGCATCATCGTGTCGGTCATCCTATCACATGGACACCATGCCATGCCCAGGGCAGTCTTTGATTCAGTGGACCCGTTGCCTGGTTCATGGCGACCCAGTTGGGGTTTGCTTCTGCACATCCTTTCCCTGTGGTCGTTTATGTCACAGGCCTTCAGGGCCTACAGATTCACGAGAGATGGTCGTTGGGTCGGAGGTTGTGGTGGACACCACTTATGATGGACACCTCACTCAGTTTGTTTCCCCATGACCACAGGAATATTGTCATCAGCAGGGTGGGGGCTTAGCAGTGGTGTTCTGTGTATGTTTGGATTTGAATAGGTACCCCTGAACACCATAAGTGAACCTGCATCAGTGCATGGCCCTTCTGGTTGGTGGCATTATGCAGCTTGACTCTGTTCCACTCACTGTGGTGGCGTGTGGTCTTGAGGTTACAACATGCCATGCCTGGGTTGACTGGGCAGTGTGAGACTGGTTTTTGAGCTGTATGGGAACAGCCAAAACAGGTACGACAGATAAGTGAGAGCAGCAAAACAGCTCCTATCTTTTACTGAGCTGCATGTAATCCCTCTTTAATCAAAGGCGTAGGTCCTTGGAAATACAGTCAGCAAACTTCGCAATGCAAACCCGAGGAGCACGCACATCATTCAGCTGAAGCAGCAGATCCCAGCAAATCCTTGTCACGACTTGGGTATTGGGAACTACAACACTCGCAACAGTAAACTGACACATACCTGCCTTCTAGACAAAACTTTGGTCTGGGATGCGACCATGGAACCACCAGCACTTACAGACAGGACCAGGAAGATGGTTGTCTCTGATTTCTGATTGACAAGCAATTTTGAAAAACATCAGAAGTAATTAGATGCTATCAGCAACAACAGCATGTGGCACAACAACCTTTTTCAGGGACAAGGAAGAGATGGGGGTGGTGTGGTGATATCAAAGAAATGTACTGCATTATTGTGTCTGGAGGCACCACCAGACACACACAAGGACCATGGGTGAAAAAAAAAACCCCAGGGACACCATCGTCTCCTAAACTGTCTCTAGCAACCAATGGCTTGACCTTTGCTCCTTACATTTAGGACAGACAGGGGTCACTCTCCTGTTTACTGGTCACTATTTTCACTGTGGTCACCTTGTCTATCACAGCCTCAAGGCAAGTTGTATGGAGGGAGGCTACACGGTGTGTTTCATTGGCTGTGTTGGTCCTTGTGAGTAGTCTGGGATAAAAGGGTGGACGTCCTAATCTGCACTACACGTGGAGTTGTGTTGGCACTGTCTTCTGCCTCGTTGGCTGCGAGTACAGGTCAGGTATAAGGTCAGTGACCCCAGTGGGGGTCTGCTTTTCTTCTGGTTCAGTTCACGGTTTGCTTTCCCTTGTCCTTCTCTTGTCCTGTGTGCTGAGTCAGCTAGTTGAGGTCAGCACCAGGTGCTTGTTATAGTGAGCTTTGTGAGGGCTCAGTCCTTTATGGTGTTGAGGAGAAAGACACGTGTGCGTGGACTGGTTGTTGCCTTTTGTTTTATTTATTTATTTATTTTTAGCGGTTTAGAGTTGTGTTGTTGCTGGTATTGCCTGTTTGCTTATATCACTGTAACAAAAAACAAAACAACAAAACGACTACTTCTTATAATCTTGCTTATTATACATTCTGGAATGTCAAACAAGTATACACGTATTCAGATAAAAATAATTTATTACATAAAGCAAAAGCTACGGAAAGTAGTTATGTATAGTAGCTTAGAACAACACTCTTCTTGTACAGTTTGAAACCTAAATACACACGTACAAGCAAAGTTAATAAAGTCTTTAAAATCTCCTGTGTTGTTTTGTATTCGTGATTGTGTCATTTTGTTTTGTTTTTACAATATATTGTGCCATATGGTTAACTTACAAATTCATCACGCTATTTTAGTCATGGCATATGTCTCTGCATAATAAAAAGTTGGGCTGACTCATTCTTTCCAGGGACAGGCGCTTTGCATGAAGCAGTGCACCAACTAAGGACAAAAATGGGATTTAAAATTACGACGGTTTTGTCTGTCTTGGCGCTTTTTACAGATGTTTTCCTAGAACACGAGTGCCGCTGCCATGTGTTTCCTTTTATGTGCACAAAATCTTTGTTTGCAGAATGACGCAAGCCTTTGTTTTATTGAATCCAAAATACCACTTCCAGACGTGATTCATTCACAGTACCTTGCATGGGGGAAAAGTCCAGGGATAATGATGGAATCAAACCCCACAATCTGTCACTGTTCTACGGGGGTGCATTTAACTGGACCGCTTTGCCATGAGCTTTCTTCAACTTGTATCACGTTATAAGCATGGCGTGATATAACTTGACTACATAGTTTTGCTCATTACACACTGGAAATACCGCTCACTTATACGGTTAACACCCACCTGTTTTGCAATCACCTCACTCATTACATTACAATGGTGGAACATTTTTCTCAGTTTTACATATGGGGTCATTTTTGCTGACACTAAAACCTATACTTCTTTAACAAATAAACATGCCTTCCTATATTTGTAAACTATTATATTTCAAAGTTTATATCACAACACTGTTATGTACAAATCCTAAAGCAGCCGAAAAGCTTGCCACACATGTGCCCATTTGCTACTTAAAATCAATTGATAAAATCAAATTATACGTTAACTTGTCGTGACCACTAACCACTATGTGGGAAGATATAAACTGGTGAACTTTACCAAAGTATTAATCACGCACAAGAATGTAACAGAAGGGTGATAGTTGATGTTATGCTTGAGAGAACCTATGGGGCCATGGAGTGTGTTCTGAAAACAGCAGGAGAATGTGGCCTTGTGAAGTGACTTTACACGTTCTGATAGTCACAATATCCTCTCTGCTCCCCCTCCTCCTCCTCCCTGCCTCCTCCTCTTTATCTTCATCTGTCCCCCTCACTCCTCTACACCTCCTTCTCCTCTTACCTCCTCCTATTCTTCACCTCTCCTCTCCTCATCCTCTTTCTTTCATCCCCCTCCTCTCCTTCACCTCCTCCTCCTCTTCACCTCCTCTCTCCTCTTCTCCTCCTCCGCTCCTTCCACCTCTTTGTATTTATCATGTTTCTTCTCAAAAAGGCAGAAGAGATTCTTTCAGTGCAAATGAATCTGTCTTTTACATCTGTTTTAACTGTCTCTCGCAGTCCTGCCTCAATGCCACAGTACAAGCCTCTGATGATAAGCTGACGTAGACGAGCAAATCTCATGCACTGCTGGTTTACTATTCAAAACGAAACAGAAGTAAACAGAAACAATCAAATAAGCGCAAAGAATTCAAAACAAAGCAAAACACCCAACAACAAAACCAAAACCAAACCACTTCATATCCCAAGAAGCAAAGCAGCCAGCCAGCCGTCAACCAGCTCAAAGAAAACATCAAAACCATAACACCAAAAACAACCCTGTTTTGAGGAACGGGTTACTTTCACAAGAAGAACTAGCTCCGCATCTCTGATGTGTTACTACGTTCATGTCCTGGTTCTATACTTCGTGACATTCACATATTCTAAAGCACTATTTTCTGGTTAATTAAAAACACTGTTTACTATGTCATTGTTTTATTTTATCCAGTCTTCAGGTATTCAAAATCATTATTTACAGGATAAATAATACCACTTTTATGTCATAGTTCTTTATATTCCAGTCATTCAAATATACACATCACTGTTTACAGGGATGTAAAACCACTGCTTGATACTGTGTGTTTTTTCTTCAGAAGTTTCCAACCAAACTGTCTCAAAGGTGTGACAGACGTTACAACTGTGCATTATTCTGTCCTACACAGGTTGTGAAGTCACTTACAACTGTTGCATCCATTCTGTCCACACAGGTGTGAGACAGTTACAACTGTGCTTCATTCTGTCCACACAGGTGTGAAGGTCAGTTACCTAACTGTGCATCATTCTGTCCACTCAGGTGTGAAGACAGTTACAATGTGCATCATTCTGTACTCCACAGGTGTGAGACAGTTTCACCTGATGGGGATCAGTCTGTCCAACAGGTGTGAAGGGACACTTACATTGTCCCCCCCCCCCTTTTATGCATCATTCTGTCCACACAGGTGTGTAGACAGTTATACTTGCATTTTTTCTTCAAACACTACAACAGCTTCTAGCATAATTCTATGACAGGGTTGTAACATAAATCTTTTATTTTTTTTACATTCTTTGTTTCGAAATCACCATCTGAAGATGTGCATTATTATATGAATGAGAAAATAAAGAAGAGGCAACAGTCATGTTACTTCTAAATGTATTGAAATAGACTAGCTCTGGTCAGAGCCTGTCCTTGTTTGTGGAAACGAAATTAAATAAACTTTAATTGATTACACATATAGTAATCACATTGTACAACATAAACTGGCATATGCATAAAACAAGAAACAATTGTAACAATAACATATCAAGACGATTCGAATGTAGCGAACTTCATGGTAAAAAGTGTGAATGTGTTAGAGAACAATTTTCACTAATGCAGCAAGAAAATAGCTCGAAAACTAACCTTCATCAAAACAAAACCATAAAAAATCATGTAATGAGTCAAGCATGTAGCCGAAACACAGATACACATGCAATTCTCCTCCAACTGATGATGGAAGCACAGCCAGCATTGTGCTTAGTCATATCTGTGTCGAGAGCCGAGAGTCTTGTTGGAGGAAAGAAGTTTTAAACAACTTTGTTTTTTGTTCTCATTTCAAACATGTACGAACATGTTCGATAATAAGATATATAACAAGAATAAGGCAAGAAAAAAAGACATGTATATAAAATGAATCTAGTTGGAACAGTGATTATAGAAAAAGAACATTACAAATTTACAGGGTGAATTGGTGAATAAATCAGATCAAAGTACAACAAGAATACTAAAAACTTGTATGATCCTTAATAGCAAAACAATGTAAATATTCAAACCAGAACTTTACCGAGACACACAGAAGCAACAAATAAATCAATCCAAAAATGGTCTTACCTTATTTGGTCAAAGTGGTAGCATGATGAACATAATGGCATCTTTTTTTTCTTTACGTACTTGGTATGCCTTTGATGGAATTTTCATTATTTGTTTTTAAATAGTGAATCAAAGGATTTGTAAAGTTTGGCATCAATTCGTCTTGTTCTGGGGAATCAAAACATACATGAATAATGGTTATGAACAGCAAAGAAAAATCAAAACATTCTCTTAACATCTTTTTATGGGTGTCAATCTGTTGACTTGCAACCATTACCTGAAAAATGCACAAACAATTCTTGGAATTGCTTATGAAAACACAGAAAGAAAGGCAACACAGCACTGCTAATGTTATTCCTTTAACACACTCAACACAAGAAAAATCATGTATGTTCCCGTGATACATTTATCTAAGCAGAAAAAAAATGGAACACAGTAAAAAAGGAACCTGAAAACATTCCTCTACTTTATTCTTTAATACAAAAAACTACATGATTAAAAAACTGTTTAAAATACAGAAAGAAAACCAAAATGAAATTATTTTCAGTGTCATTTATCACAAAGAATACAAAAATTGGATTTAAAAAAATTTCCTAATTTAAGGAAAAACCCTATTTATTCCTTGAAATATCTCTTCAGTACAAAAAAGACAAGAAATTCCATAAATATTATTTTGAAACACTGAAAGGCCAAATATTCTTCAAACTTTTCAATACAAAGAACTTTTCTTTAAGGAGATGTCATGGAAAAGAAAATGCAAAGTATTCCTTCACACAATAACAAACCCACAACATTCTTCTTTTTATGGTACTCTTTTAGTACAAAAAACGCACGGATTTTTGTATCACAGAAAAAAACGCTTACCTTCTGTAGATAGTCTTTAACACAGAAATTACACATGTTTCTGAAGTCTTTCCAACAGAAAAGACGCATATTTTCTGTAGAGTCTTTTAACACAGAAAAACCACAACAATAGTTCTCTGACACAAGAAAGCAATACAAAGATATTCTTTTGAACCATTCTTTAAAAATCAAAAAGACCCAACGGGTCTTTTCAAACACTCCCTTATCAAAAGATAAAAAGCCATCCAAAATATTCACCAAGTTCTTGAACACGGAAAAAACCCAATCACAACATAATAATCATTCAAAAGCCTCATACATAATGACTTTGTTCCTGCGATGACTCCAGTATCATCTTACAAACCTGCCGAGAAGATTTTCTATATTCTTTATCCTCGATCACTGGTTTGGAGCTCACACCTGGGGGACTATTGCCATTGCACCCTTTTCTAAATGAGCGTATATTTTCGATTGCTTGAATATACACAGTATATATATTATTTATATATTATATATAATATATATTATATATTTATATTTATATATATATATATATATATTTTAGTTTATAAAATATATATGTGTAGTGTGTGTCAGTGGTCGGAGAACTTGCTTTCCGCCAGCCAAGTTATCAGCGCGAAGGCGTGGTTACACTTCGTTGGGTAACGTTTGTGCGCCTTGGCTTTCAGTACGTCCACCCAGTTCATCAGCTGTTAATTGGGTTCCTGGGATCTTTAGGGTTAGGAAGGTTAAAGCGCGAGAGAGAGGTGATGGGCGACGCCTCAATATGCTGGCCTTAGGAGAGTGAGGTCCCTGACGCTCGCGCCCTTGACGACTTGTAGGCTATGGGACACCTTACCTTTACAAAGATGTATAAGATTACTTCATGAATGAAATATCTTGTGGACATTCAAGAAGACTAGTTTAGTTCTTTAGGTTTGGATAGTTCCAAGTCAATAGGATAGTACATTTTGATCAGAGGAACGTGCTGATATTAAATGTAAGAAGAAACCAATAGCTGCTGAAACTCTTCCTTACTCATTTTATCCACTGTTGTAAATTTAGGAACTTGCTCTAGCTCTATCGCTCGCTCTCTCTCTCTCTCTCTCTCTCTCTCTCTCATCTTATCTACTCTCTTCTCGCACTCACACACCCTCACACTACACACATAAACTACATACAAAACCTCTCTCTCTGTCAAAGCTAACTGGTTTTTTCATGATCCTCTTGTGTTTTTTGGTATGGTGATTTTATCTGTTCAGTTAAATTATTATATTAGATAATATCTGTCGGTCAAAATTTGTTTTTATTTGTGCGTGCGCGAATTCGGACTCGCGAGGCTCAATTACAGCCCCCCCCCCCCCCCAACACACCCTAAATACGGAAGCGAGGGGAAGGAGTGATTATATATGCAAAGGAAGGGACATCACAAGTGGGTTTTTTTCTCTTGTTCTTGATATGTTTTCTTTTGAAACATTGTTGTTGTTGTCTTCAATTTAAAGTCTGTTCACTTTAGTGATATTAGGCAAACGGATGTGGAAATTGTTCAGTGGATTGTAGTGGAAAGAGGGGAAATGTACAGAGGAAAAGGATACTGTTTAGGTATAACATTGTGTCGTGGTATTTTCATGCAATTTAAAGGGGTGGGGGAATCTTAACATGAGTAAACATTTAAATTCAACAATTTTTAACATGATACATCTATAAATTAACTTCAAACAAATAATCAAATGGGCGCTGCAATAGAAATTTTACAATGGCAAAGGCTTAATTTCGGAGATTTATTAAAAACTGTTTCAAGATGCTCACAAAACATTGTGGGGAGTTTTATTAAAAAAAATTAAAAAAAAATAAAAAAAATTATAAATAAAAAATAAAAATAAAATTTATATTAACAAAAAAAATATATAAAAATATTAAAAAATTAAATATATATATTTAAAAGTAAAAAATATTAATTAAATTAAATTAAAATAATAATTATTTATAATTTTAATTAAAAAAAATAATTAAAAAAAAATAATAATTATTAATATTAAAAATAATATTTTTTTAAATTAAAATAAATAAAAAAATTAAAATATAAAATAAAAAATAATAAAAATATAATAAAATAAAATTATTTAAAAAATTAATAAATTAAAAATAAAAAAAATAAAAATAAAATTTTATAAATTTTAATTTAAAAACAAAATATATTGTAAAATTATAATTAATAATAAAATTTTAATTTAAAAAAATAAAAAAAATAATTATTAATAAATTTAATTTATTTAATTTAAATAAATAATAATCTAAAAAAAAAATTAAAATTTTAATTTATATAAAAAATAATAAAAAATATAATAAAAAAATAGTAAAAATTTAATTACAATTAAAAAAAAAATATAAAAAAATAAAATTTTTAAAAATATATTTTTTAATAAATAAAAAAAAAGGTTTTACAATTGAACACTCAATATGATGTGGTGTGGAAAATATTGTTCCCAACATAGGAACTCACATTTTTTACAAATTTTGTTTATAAATGCATTTAAATTTATTCTAAAATATAGTGCATTAACTCTTCTTGTTGGTTGCAATACTTAATATGTGTTTGGAGAAGGAGTCATGTAACATGAAATTAGGCAATTTATTTAGTCAGGCAATTCTTTTAAGATCGTTCCTTGAATTGATCTGATTCTCTCCACTTACTCCACGTCGTCTGTTCTAATAATATGTATCCCTCCTGTAGAGATAATGGGACTGCAGTTCTATTGATGCAAAATGGATGTCTGGCCCACTTTTTGCAGCTCTGATCAGCCCACTCATTTGAAAAAAACTCCAACGTGCGAAGGTACCCCACAAAAGGAGACAGGATACTTCTTAAACTTAAAAAGGTGTTTGGACATATTTAATTTCAAAAATGATTCTGGATTACTTTCTGGATATTTGGGGATTTGATACGGCATACGAGTACCGACTTTAGAATTACACAAAGTAAGATAGGAATGATGGGAAATGCAAATCATGAATATAGTTAAGAGCCATAGAATTGCAATAAGTGCAGCTGTAATTAAATATTGAATGATGTTTACATGTAGTATGATTTTCTGTTTTTAGAGCTGGTTATGGACGAATGCTGAACCAGCTTCATTATTCTTCTATTGACTGAACCGTCTGTATATACTTTTATGTTGTCAGTATGTATACTATATTTTTCAAATGGTTTTTGGTTGGATATCTGAACATGATATTTGGTTTTCGTTTTTTTTTCATTAGTAAATTCTATATCAAAATAAGCTTTATTTTATTTCCCACGATACGAAGGGCATGGCAAAGTTCTTCTGCATTTCTAATTATATGATTTAAGTCCTGACTTTTGAATAGGTCTGCTACATAAGTACAAAGGCGTTAATCACGAATTATGTCTAGCCCTTTTAGGATAATTTGTTTTTGCTTCGACGGTTATTTCACTATGAAACAAAGTTTTATTTGTTGTGATGCGTTTAAAACCATATTTGGCACATGAAAGTTGTCGGTATTCCGGGGGGCTTTTAGGGGGAGTTCCCCCAATTTCGTTATAAGTTCCTATGGTGGAGGTGTTGGGAATGGGTACACACAAGTTGCAAGTTTATATGCTTTACAGTCTTCACTTTGGAGTTTTTTCAGTAATTAATTGGGAACACTAAAAAGAATTCTTGTCTTAAGACAGCTTTGGACGTATAAGTGACGTACTATGCATTTCAGAGTGACTATATATTGTTACCCAAGACTGTCTGGTAAACCATTTTAAGAAAATAATACATTTTCTATGCTTTTGTTAAAATGTATCCAATATGAGCATTCCCAAGTCAATTTTGATGTAAGTAATATGCTTAAAAATTTTGAACAGGATTGGTCTGTACTGAATTAGCTTCCCCTCCAATCTTAAACTGCGGTAGTGTTCTTGGATCATGCCTTTGTTAAAAGCATAATAGTGCGTTTTTTCGTTGAAAATGTCAGACCATTTCAAATTAGATTTATAATAATTATTCAAACTCTTTTTGATAGATTTTTCTGGTATAATGAATATCCTCTGTGTTGTACTTGCGCTTCATAGTGACATTCTTTCCACATAAATATATCATCAGCATTTGTACTGGATGATATTTTTAGTCATTTTTGTGTGGGTAGATCGTTTTTTATAAACAGTATATTAAACAGAAAAATGGGCTATATAACTGAAACCCTGGGGGTCACCCATAGGAGTGACCTAGAGTGTGGAATATGTATTCCCTACTCTCACTTGTAACTTCTGTTACATAAAAAAAAGCTTTGATATAATAATAACCATGCCAGATTAATCCAGTAGTCTTCAATTTATGCAGTAATTTTGATGCCAGACTGATCGTAGGCTTTTCTGACATCAAAAAATGTTTGAAGTAAAGTTTTTTCTTTTGCAAACATGTTGTTTGACTTGTGTTGTTTGTTTAACTAGTTATCAATTGCAGATCTGGCCTTTTTGAAAGACCTGCTTGTTTGATTAGGAACTACTTATTTTACTGACAATAATACAAAATCCTTCTAGAATGATTCGCTCCATTAAGCTTTACTGTGTTAGAAGTCAGCGCTTAGGGGTCTGTCTCTAGTTTTGTCATTTTTTTGGTTTCCTTGCTTATGAATGGGAACAATGATGGACTGGTTCCAGTTAAACTGGCATAACAACTTTCAGTCCAAACACTTTTTGCGAAAAGTTTAGTGTAATAGAAAAAAAATGAATTTTTCTGGTAATGTTAAGCATATCATTGGATTATGGCATCTTATCCAACAGAAGTTTTCTTATTAGAAAGGAATGTATACATCTTTATTCATTGATTGTTTTTGAGGCAATGATGTATTCGGTGTTTATTAGAATGTGGGTTCTTCATATTCTTTTTTGTTCTCTTCAGATTTTCTGTTATTACTGCTTTTAAGTAGAGACCTTCAATACGCAATGGATTACTGATTATATATCTGCAAATGCCTCAGCTTTTCTGCTTTGGATGGAAATTCGTTGTTTTTTTTGATTAATCGGACTAGTTGGTATAGTCACACCTTTTCTCATTTCATGAAATTTTTTCCACTCAATTTTTAGATCTGTTTGACTTGATATGTTCACTGGAACAAAAATGACGTCCAATATTGTCGTTTTTTGCCTGAGACTAGTGACCATGTTGCTATATTTTTTGCCTGTTGATGTTTTTAGTGTGTTCTGATGTCTTGTTTATTACATACATTTTAAACTTTAAATGCTTGTTGGTCATGCCTTCTTTCGAAAGAAGATGTCACCAAAACCATTCCTGAACACTTTATTGATTTAAGTGATTATAATGTTGGGAATTGATAGGTGCGACAGCTGAATATTAGGCATTTGTAAAAGTGGTATAAAATTGGCAATATTATCAGAATCTAAATTATTTGTATTGTAGGCAGCATGGATACTTTTAAACTTCTCCCAATTCGGCCTCTTTATATTTAAATTTTGGAATTATGGTTCTTTTTCAGTGTCACAGAGATTGGCATTTAATTAAATGTTATTATCAAATAGGTAGGTGATCACTTCCCAATGTATATTCATTTGTTATCATGTCAATTCTGGAGCAAGAGCAGTAGATATCAAAGACAAATTTTCTAATGCTGAATGCTCTGTGAGTACAATGTCAGGTATTCTCGTGATACTACCTTCATTTGTAGGCACAGGAAGAGTTATTATGTTTTCTAAAAGCGATTGCAGGAATTGTAATATTACTTCTTTATCCCAAAAAGGCGCATGGTTCCGTGGGCATTAAAAATCTCCTCCTACAAGACACTTCTGATTATCTTGTAGTGATATGCAGCCAACTCTGTATTTGATTCATTAGGAACCCTTCGGTAAATTAAACGATACGATATTCATGACTTAAATCATTTGTAACTTTTATACAACGTGCAGCACATGAATATGAATATGGATTGTTATTAGGCATGGTGAACAACATACATTATAATCTACTCCTTCTTGTATATTTTATTGCTGTGTTGATTTTATCAACGGCATCTACATGTTTCATGTACTGGTGGTTAACAGTAACCTGAAGTTTAGGTAGTTTACTTTTCTTTACATTCAGGGGACTGTATCATAAGAACTTGATACCTGTTATTTGAAAGATGTTGAATAAAATATGGCAGATTAGTGGAAATTGATCTGCATTCCACTGCATGATTCTTAAGATTTGTGAATTTTTCAGAGGCCAGTTTACAGTTTTTAAACAAAAAATGCTATTGGCAACCTATAGATAGAGTAAAAATATGATTTGAACTGGTATTGTATAATTAAAAGAGTTGCAAGGTAAACCAAATAATAACAAGGTAAACTATTTCAATTAAATCACAACACAAGCGGAGAAACAGATAAATTAAAATAAATTAAATAACTAAATCAGAGCGACAAAAACAGTTACAAATCGGTTTTGAAACAGGATGCTGTGAGCGGAGTTTATAGTGTCTGCTATCTGTACTGCTGCTGGTGCAAAGCATTGAACATACAAAATGTCCACCTTTCCAAGTGATTGTTCAACATTCGGACATTATTCTGCGGGTTATGTTGCCTCCACCCGCGGCTGTCCGGCTGGTAGAGGTATGTCCCTGGCTGTAGGATGGCTGTTGTGGCGGTCTTCAAAGGCGTTGGTGGTGGCTGGTACTGGTCATGCGATGAAAATAGTTCAGGGTTTTCCTCTTTGGTGTTTCCCAAAAAAGGCATTGAAACGTGCCATGCCAATGTTCGTGCCGAATACTTGTACCATGAACGTAGGATTGAAATGAATTTTTATAATGATGATGAGTTTTTGTACATATTTTCATGTGTGACAAAGGGACAAATTGCTTTGGTTCTATAATTGTGGAACATGTCTTTGCATTGAAAAGTTCTCTTTTCATTGAGGCTGGATTTTCACAGGGGCAACTTTGCTTATCACACTTTGTATCCGGAAAAAAAGTTGCCTAAACTGTTTTACTTTTTAACAGGTGTTGCTTGCTTCTTGGGGATATGACTTTTTAAGTCTTTTTACCCACACAATGAAGATTACTGCATGGGGTGTATTAATAGCAGTGGCACTACTCACGATCAGAGGAATGTCACTGTTGGATATGATTTTTCTTTTATCACTCTTGAACAATAAGACTGTCCTAGACGTTTGCCATTAACCCACGTTTAGAACCGGTCTCTGCAGAGTAGGAGTACTGGGGAAGAACCAGAATGTTCTTCTGTACTACCATGGTTTGACGTCAGATGTTTTTCGCGTAAGAGTCTGCGCCTGTCAGGTCTGGTTCTTTTTTTAGGGCTTTAGTGTTTATATGTTGGACACACTGACATCTTTGGGGTACAGGAAGCTGAGGTTGTTTTGGCCTAGGTGGAGTAGGGCCATTGCTGTTGAAGGGCTTCTGCATAGGTGGCAGGCGGTGATAATGGGGAGGCGGTAGAACTGGTTCTGTCTGGGTTCCTTTACGTGTGGCCATGACAAGAGTCTTCCCTTGTGGAGGACCAGTCTCTCTGTGATGCCCTTTGCTGCTAGTAGTTGCGTCTGGGTGGCAACGTCTTTTCAAGTAATGGTTATTTTTTCAACCAGAATTGCTGATTGGTAGTTTTTGTAATTCTGCAATTGCAGAGGTGTTCTTTTCACAGCCAGAATGGATGTTTGTCGTTGCCACTGGTATACTGTTTGAGACGTAGATCCAGTTCTC
>CM054160.1:48481423-48501423 GCA_028751875.1 Rapana venosa
CTCACCTCTGCGTTATTGCACCTACCCCCACACCCACTAACGAGCACAAACGCGCCCCCCCGCCCCCCCGCCCCCCCCCCCCCCCCACTCCATTGTACAAGTCCACTGAAACCTGAGAAGGTAACAAGCTGTGAGAGCTGATCCATAATCATCTCCAACTTGTCCAGGCCGGGCAGTCGATGACAATCTTTCCACTGACTGACCATTACTCAATACGTCTCTCGAAACAGTCCGTCTTCATGCCATGCGACGGTCAGGATCTCTGATCCGACTGACGTAAGAGCCAGTTGTGCTGGATGACGTCTGAACGAGTCACGGGGTCCACGTAAGTGCCAGGACCGTTTGTGTTTCCCCGACGCTGTCTAACACTGTTTTTGCTAGGGACATGATGGTCTTCCAGGGCGGTCTCTATGTCCTGTGTCACTGTAGTCCCGCTGTGACAGACCATTCATCCTCTCATTCTGCCTCCAAAAGCTCGTGAACGATCACGAACGCATCACGTGACTGCTGGTCACTGATGTTGCGAATGGCTGTCCATGGACAATGTAACAGGTCAGAAAGATGACGTCAGGGGAGGTGGGTGGAGTCTTGGGAAGAAGTGTTTCGTGCAGCCCTGGGGTAGCACAGACGTAAGCATAGACCTTTTGAGGCTCGACACTTCAGATGATGAGCAGAACAAAAAGTCTCACAGTTAATAATTCATACCAAATCAAGGCAGCGTTGGCAGGCCATTTTCTATTCGGGACAGATCAACAGGGGATGTCTTCTGTCTCATCTCTCCACTCCTGAGAGGACCCAGGTGTTCCACGACGAAGTCTGTGGCCATCTGCTGGATCAGCTGGCTGGGGGTGAGGGACTGGGCTCGGAGAAAACAAAACGCAGAAAGTTGTTGACACTGCAGACAGTCCCGCGTGGTCGGGTCTTGCAGCGCATCGTGCAGACATCCTCTGCACAGCACGTTCCACACGGCAGAATCTTGGCAACCCAGTCACAGTGAACCCTCCAGCAGGGACAAGCGTCTGTCAGTGACGTTCCACTGGGTCTGTGGCAGTGGGGAAGAGGACCTGGCCTCCTGTTTCCATGGTGACAGGAAATCTGACCTGATCAAACAGGACAAAGTGAGCGTCAGCAAAAAACAGAACACATGGAGGAGACAAGACCAGACATATAGAATAGACAGAGAAAGCAGACGACAGACAGAGAGAAAGTCAGACAGACAGACAGACAGACAATAATATTGTCCAAACAAAAACCGAAAACATTCGAGAGTGGACAGACATGGAGCTAAGAGACACCCTGAGGGTGGCTGAGAGACGCGAGGACTGGAGACAAGTGGTGGACAAAGCTTCGAAGGCGCCCCAAAGGATTGGGAATGTGAGGGAGTGGTGACGGTGAAGATAGGGTGTGTTCTCCTAACGACAAGCGCAACGTGACCACCGTCACAGGTGACGGGGCCTGGGACCATCTGTCGACGTCCCTCACTGGGCTCAGTGCTGAAAGCCCTTGGCTGGTGTGCTGTTGGCCTCACAGCACGTGACAACCAAGGACTTGGTGTGTACATGCCTCTCTTCCAATCCCTAGCACAGAGAGGGGGAGGGGGGGCAGGGAGGGACAGAGAGACACAGAGACAGAGAGAAACAGAGGAATAGCGACAGAGACTAAGAGACACCTGGGAGAGACAGAGACAGAGAGAAACAGAGAAATAGCGACACCTGGAAAGACAGTGACAGAGAGAAACAACAGAAATAGCGACATCTTGGTAGAGACCGAGAGAAACAGAGACAGAGACAGAGCGACAGAGAGAGTCAGAAAGACTTAAAGTGGAGAGAGACATACAAAGACAGAAAGAGAGAGAGAGAGAGAGAGAGAGAGAGAGAAGAGAGAGAGAGAGAGAGAGAGAGAGAGAGACACATACAAAAGACACAGAGATGAGAAAGAGAGAGAGTGACACAGAGAGAGAGAAGAGTGGGTGGGGTAAGGGTGGGTGGGGTGGGGAGGGAGAGCGAGAGACCAAATCAAATTAATTCAAAGCAAATCATATCAGATCAAGTTCTTTTATTTCAAGGATCATGAATAAGCACTCATGCGCTTTTTTTCCTTTACATCAGGTCCCCGCCCTTATCAGTATTACATCATGAAAACAGAAAGAGTGAGAGACAGAGACAGAGAGAGAGGAGAGAAGCACAGGCAGACAGACTGGATGACACAGAAGGTAAAAAGGTAAAGGTGTCCCATAATCCATAAGGTCGCAGTGGAGTGAGGCGTCAGAGACCTCACTTCTCTAGGGGCCAGCATATTGAAAACTTGGGGGAAAATAAAACAAAAAACTTCAAAAGACCTAAATTGGTGATACTTGACAAGATGACAAGGTGACTGCCAAATTTTTTTGGGGGGCACAGGGGCACTGGAAACGGTCGACAGCATACCAGATCACAGGTTTTCCCCTGTCAGATGCGACAGAACATGAACACCTGTGTGTGTGTGGTGTTGGTGTGTCTGTGTGTGTGTGTGTGTGTGTGTGTTGTGTGTGTGTGTTGTGTGCAACACACAAGATATGGGTCAGCTGCTTTAGGAGTGTCTCCTGCACAGTGGGGCTGTAGATGTTCTCTGTGTGACAGAGAATAGAGTGGAGATTAGTGAGGATAGATAGAGCATTGAAATAGATAGATAGATAGAGAGGTAAGTGAGATAGATTAGTAAGACAGATAGAGAGGTAGATAGATATAGTGAGAGAGAGATATATAATATATAATAATAGAGAAGAGAGAGAGAGATAGAGATAGAGATGAGAATAGAGAGAGATATAAGAGAGAGGTGAGAGAGAAGATAGACAGAGAGATAATAGATAGAAAGATAGATAGATAGATAGAAAATATAAGATGAATAGATACATAGTCAGACAGACAGACAGATAGATGCTACTACTTACTACTACTACCACCACTACTACTACTACTACCACATACTACTACTACTACTACTACTACTACTACTACTAATAATAATAATAATAATAATAATAAACAAATAATAATAACAATAATAATAATAATAATAATGTATTGAATTTATATAGCACTGAATCTTGTAAATCAACAAATCAAAGCGCTCAGATGACTTATTTTTTTATATCGAGGATAATGGAATAAGCACTCATGTTTTTCACTCATGTTTTTTCATCTTTTACATCCAGTCCCCGTGTGTATGCGGTTTTGTAAATTTTGTAATCTGTTCCCACTGGCACACAATGGCCTACTCTTACAAAAAGCAGAACAGGATTTAACGTGTGCACAAAATGTTCTGCATGCATTTGCACATGGAGCCTCAGATTATAGTCTCATCCGAAGGACTTTGACATTCAGTTCGATTTTTTGGTCAAACTGGGAAGAAAGGGCGAGGCTGGGAATCAAACCCAGAACCTCACGGTTTACTTCTTGGTAGGCAAACGTCTTAACCATCCTTCCACCTTCCTTCTTAATATAGGTAGATAGATTAGATAGATAGGTAGATGGTCGATGTTCAGGATTTTTCAGCCCCTCTTGCACACATCTTTGAATCGCAGCTGTGGTCCTGCCTGTTGGGAAACGTTTTCCCTGCGCAAGTTCTCCATAGAGGAGGTCTTTAGGAGCCATCCCACCAACCAATGCTCACGACATGGCCGAGCCAGGCGCATACGTCATTTGTTTTCAGCAGATTGGTACATGAGTGTGCAATCCCACGCTTTCCAGACAGTGTTGTTTGGGACCTTGCGTCCTTCCAGGGATGTTTTCAGGATGCGTCGAGGGCAACGCAAGTGAAAAGCACTGAGCTTCGCTTCTGGTTGGGTAAGCAAAGTCCACAGGACTCGCTGTCCATACAGGAGGTCTCACGACGCAGGCTCGTAAATCTGGATCTGTATGTGCTCAGTCGCCCTTGCTGTTAGTTTCCGTGCTTACTGTGTCAGTCGGTATGGGTGGTCACTGCTTTGCCAATGTTGAGCTCTCGTCAAGTGAGGGTGTCTGAGATAGTTGAGCACCTAGGTACAACGAATTCATGGACGATATCCAGGTCATGGTCGTTGATGCTGATGCTGGGGGGAGTCACCCCATCCTGTCCCATGACATTGTGTTTTCTTAAGCTAATGGTCAGCTTGAACGTCTTGGCAGGCATCACTGAAGCGAGTCATGAGCTGCTGTAGTCCTCAGCTAGATGGGCGGTTTACTGCCTGTGTCCTCTGGCAAAGAGGAAGTCAGGCAGGCACCTCAGCTGGACTTTGGTCTTGGCTCTTAGTCTGGAGAGGTGGAAGAGCTTTCTTCTGTTCTTTTTGGTTATATTCTCTCATAAAGCACGCACATCCTCATCAATACAAACTATTCCATTCATGTGCAGCATGTAGCATGCTGACATAGGGATGTTAGTGCACGCATCACTGTTTCAATTATGCTGCAGGGATTCTTTTTTTTAGAGCAAAGAAAGTACAACAACAGCTATCTTAATTAGTACTAGAACAAAAGCAACAGAATAACAATAACAACAACAACAAACGTCCAGATTTTGGAGGACAAAAAGTATTGTTGCAAAAGAAACAAAGCATTAAAACACACCCAACTCATACACAAAACACCCACACGCAAAACACACACACAAACACACATCAGCACACACACACACACACACACACACACACACAAACACACACCAACACAAAAAACACAAACACACACACCAACACACACACAAACACAGACCACACAACACACACCTCCACACACACACCACACACACACAAACTGCACACACACACACACTTGTGCATATTGTGCGATACCTTACCCTAACCGATCATCACAAGAAGCAGATTGGAACCAGCACGACAACCTGTTCACTGTTCATGAACATCTTTTAACACAGCCTTGTATTTTAGTCAAGGGTATCAAGAGAGCATTAGGCTAAAATTATGTGAGACCCCCTTCTCTCCGTGAGTCACTCACGCTTCTAGATTACCCATTTTCTCAAGGAAGACCAGTGTTCCCATTATTTTCCCAACAAGATTTGCGTACAGAAACCATTTCACTTTGATTTCAACGGGCTTCATTTCTAGCTGATATTTTTTCTCTAGCTTGTATCTGTATGTCAGTTCCTGCATGAAGACTATTGGTGGCAGGTTTGTTCCGATCATGCACAAAGAAACAGATCATTTCAGTTAGAAATATAATTGTACCCACACATCCTTGGGCAGCAGACGCGGACTACTGTTTGGATACTAACACCAAAATACAATGCTGTGTTAACAGATTGTCATGAACAGTGACAAGCTTGTCATTCTCTCCCAAACATGAAAGACAGAGAGGGGGTTGTTTATTGCCTTTTTAATTTTTAATTTTTTAAATTTTTTATTCTTTTATATCGAGGATAATGGAATAAGCACTATTGTGTTGTTGTTTTTACATCCAGTCCCGTGTGTATGGGGGGTGGGGTGGTGGGGGGTGTGATGTGTTTTTTGTGATTGGTGTGGTGTGGGGTGGTGTGGGGTGGTGTGGGGTGGGGTAGTTTGGTGTGGTGTGGTGTGATGTGATGTGATGTTGTGGGTGTGGGGTGGTGTGGTGTTGCGTGGTGTTGGGTGGGGTGGTGTGGTGTCGCGTGGTGTGGGGTGGGGTAGTGTGGTGTGGGGTAGTTGGTGTGGTGTGGTGTGATTGATGTGGTGTGGGGTAGTGTGGCGTGGTGTGGTGTGGGTGGTGTGGTGCGGGGTAGTTTGGTGTGGTGTGATTGTTTGTGGTGTGGGGTGGTGTAGTGTGGTCTGATGTGGGTGGTGTGGTGTGGTGGGGTGTGGTGTGGGATGGGTAGTGTGGGGTGGGTGGGTAGTGTGGTGTGGGTGGGGTAGTGTGTTGTGGTGGGATTGATGTGGTGTGGGGTGGTGTGGCGTGGTGTGGTGGGGGGTTTAGTTTGGTGTGGGGTGGGGTAGTGGGTGTGGGGTGGGGTAGGGTGGAGCAAGACAGCTACACAGCTGGTGCTGGGGTCTGAGGTGTGGATGTGTGTGTGTGTGTACTCAAGTCACCTGGACTACCAGCCAGAGCTCCAGTTTCAGAATAAGACTTTAATCAATGGAACATATCAAACATGGCCAGAACAAGACAGAGAAAGGATTAAACTGAAAACTGACAAGTTCAAAGCATGTCAAAGCTACTAAAAAAAACAGACCAGCCGACAGTTTTCTATAACTATAGTATAGCCAACCTCACTGTAGGCTACTACCCAATAGCAATCCTTTTTTTTTAAAACACCCCACAACACACACACACCACTAAACACACACACACACACACACAACACACACACACACACACACGTAACACCACACACACAACACACACACACACACACACACACACACACACACACAAACTGCTAGGAGTGGCTGTATAGTTTGTGAGCTAGCCTAGCCAGTTAGGGTGTCAGTCAAGTGTTGTTATGTTTAGCTACCAGCTATTGCACAATCGAGCGAGGATATAAAGGTCTTATTGTGTGTGTGTGTGTGTGTGTGTGGTTGTGTGTGTGTGTGTGTGTGTGTGTGTGATATCCACCCTTCCGGGCATACTGAGTTTGCCAGCAACGACGACTCCCTGTCTCAGTCAAGACAAAAGGTGATTGTTGGTTGCTGGTTCGAATCCTGCTCGCCCTAAATTGTAACTATTTTGTGTGTGTGTTTATTTTTATTTTTATGTTATTGTTATATTCTATATCGAGGATAATGGAATATGCACTTATGAGCTTTTTTTACAATCAGTCCCCTTGTGTATGTTGTTTTGTAAAATTTGCCTCTCTTCCTACTGGGACACAAGGGCGTATTATTACAAAAAGGGGAACGGGATTTAAGGTTGGCAAGATTTCTGCGGGCTTTTGCATGGGGGCCTGGGGTTTTAGTCCATCCGGGATTTTTTGGGGAAGGGGAGTCTGATGATTTAACTCGAGGGGAAAATATCCCCTTGAGGGGTCAAATGTTTGAGGGGGCAATTTTGGTCATGGGCTATCCCCCCCCTTTTGGGGGTGTGTGTGTGTGTGGGGTTTTTGTGTTGTTTGTGTGGGTGTGCGTTGGAGTGGGGTTGTGTGGTGGGGGTGTGGTGGTTGTGTGGGGGGGGGGGGGGGGGGGGGGGGCTCTAAATCAGGTTAAAAAAGGGAATGCTTTTGCCCCTTACCCCCAGCCCTTACACCCACTCCTCTCCCCAAAAATGAAAAAAAAAAAAATTTTTTTTTTTTTTTTTTCCCCATTTCGGGGTTCCCATCCCCCATTTTGGGAAACATCTCAAAAAAAAAGGGGCCCAGGTGGCTGCAAAAAATAAACATGGGCTTTCAGGAACCCTTCTTTTATCAAAATTTCAACTTTGGGTGGGGTAAAGACTGAGAAAAAAAAAGGGCAATTTTTTGTGAAAAAAATTCACCCTACCCCCCCCCTCCCCCCTCCCTTTTCCCCTTTTCCCAAACCCAAAGAAACCCCTCCAACAAACAAAACCCCCCCCGGGGGGTCCATAAACCCCCCTTCAAATTTTAATCGTATTTATACAAACACGGAAAAACACAAAAATTTCATTCAGTAATTTTCATTAAACATAATTTTTTGGGCTTTCTCTGGTAAAAACGGCAATTTTTTTAAAAAAAAATTTAAAAAAACTAGAAAATTTAAAAAAAAAATCAGGAACCAAAAAACTTAAACCAGAAAATTTAAAAAATTTTCCAAAAAGAATTATTTTCCCCAAACGGGAAAAAAAAAACCCCTTTGGAAAAGCATTCCCTAGTCATGTCAATGGTACACACCCCCTTTAAATGGGACTTTCCCGTTCTTCTATCCAGTTCACCGTTCTTTTAAATGACATGTAGAAGGGCCCTGGAAAACCATTTTTTTTGTGAAAGGCTTCCCTCTCTCAAACCGTGTAAATTGGCCAAATCTGGAATTTGAATTTGTTCATTTTTTCACAAACCACCTACCCTTTCAACCCTGATTGGGTCTCTACTCCCCCGCTACAATAAAGGGTTTTAACGCTGTGGGAAACAAAACCAAACCCCCGTCCATACCACCCCAACATGCTTATGACCTACTTCTCACTCCCCAAAGCAAGACCAGTGCATTTGTCATTTTTTAAAAAAAAAAAAATCGTGAAAAATCAGCAAGCACTTTTGTTTCAGAACCCGGGAAAAGGAAGGGGGAGTGTAGTCTATTGTTGGATCTACTGCACGGGAATTTCCCGAAATTTTATTTTTAGCCTAGTCTTTAGAGATGGCTTACAATCTAGGTAGAGGCTTGGCTTGCACAGCCCTTATGTGCTGAGCCCTGGGGGTTAGTTGGCCTTTTTAAAGATTGTGTGTGTTGGGGTGTGCCCGTAAGTCTGTGTATGCGCGCGGGGCCCCCACACCCCACCACACACACACACCACACAAAAAACACAGACAGCGATTGATTGATTATTATAATGATTGATTGATTAATTGATAATCTTTTTTTTCCCCCCGAGGGTTTACAATTAAATCCTGACACGCTCTTTCTCATAGGGCCCTTGCTCTGAGTAGGGACAATCATTACTTATCCCAACTAATGATTACAGATCCATTGAAAAAGCAAGAGGAAGAGAGACACAAATGATTGTTTTCGAAAAAGAAAAAAAATCGAAGACCATGTTAGAATAAACTCCAAAAGATAACGAACGGATAAAGAAATTCCGAGGTGAAGTGAAGAGCTACTGATGAGAGAGAGAGACAGAGACAGAGAGAAACACACATACAGACACACAGACAGACACATAAGAATTGTGAGGGAGAGAGAGGGGAGAGAGAGAGAAAAGATAAGATGGAGAAGAAGCAGAAGAAGAGAGAAGAGAGAAAACAGAATGATTTTCGAGACAGAAGAAGACGAGACCAGAAAAAACAAAGAACGAGAGGTGAAGAATCGAGAGTGAGAGGAGATGAAGAGAGAGAGAGAGAGAAGAGAGTGAAGAGAAGAGAGAGAGAGAGACAAGAGAGAGGAGAGAGAGAGAGAGAGAGAGAGAGAGAGAGAGAGGAGAGAGAAAAGAGAAGAGAGAGACAGAGAAGAAGAGAACAGACAGAAGACAGACATAGAAGAAGATGAGGAGAGGGAGAGAGAGAGAGAGAGAGAGAGAGAGAGAGAGAGAGAGAGAGAGACAGAGGAGAGAGAGAGAGAGAGATAGAGAGAGGAGAGAGAGAGAGAGAGACAGAGAGAAGAGAGAAGACAGAGAGAGGAGAGAGAGAAAGAGAGAGAGAGAGAGAGAAGAGAGAGAGAGAGAGAGGAAGAGACAGAGAGGGAGAGAGAGAGAAGAGAGAGAGAGAGAAGAGAGAGAGAGAGAAGAGAGACAGAGAGACAGAGAGAGACAGAGAGACGAGAAGAGGAGAGGAGGGAGAGAGAGAGAGAGAGAGAGAGAGAGAGAGAGAGAGAGAGAGAGAAAAGAGAGAAGAGAGAAGGAAGAGACGAGAGGGAGAGAGAGAGAAGAGAGGAAAAAGAGAGGGGAGAGAGAGAGAGAGAGAGAGAGAGAGTGAGAGAGAGAGAGAGAGAGAGAAGAGAGAGAGAGAGAGGAGAGAGAGAGAGAGAGAGAGAGAGAGAGAGAGAGAGAGAGAGAGAGAGAGAGAGAGGAGAGAGAGAGAGAGAGAGAGGACGACTGAAAAAGAGCCAGAGAGAGAATGATATCATGTATGAGTGACTAGAGGAATAATCTTGTACACGTGAGGATGGAGATTGTAGGCAAGCCTTGTCTTTTATAATATGTCCTTGTGAATATACACACGTCATAACAACCAGCCACAATATGGATATCAATAAAACCTGGGAGAAAAAACACCCTCTCCAATGTAAGTGGATCGGTGGTCTAGAGGTAACGCGCCTGTCTAGAAAGCGAAAAGTCCGGGTCGGAAGTGGGCGGTGGTTCAAATCCCGTTTGGACCCGAAAATTTTCCCCCATCCACTAGATCTTGAGTGGTGGTCTGGGCGCTGTCTTTCGGATGAGACGAATAAACCACCCCCGAGTCCCGTGTGTTACACAAAAATTATTTAGCGCACGTAAAAGAACCCACGGCAAAAGAGAGTTGTCCCTGGAAAAAATTCTGTAGAAAAAAGCCACTCTGATAGGAAAACAAATACAGTTGTAGACAGAAAAAAGGAGAAAAAAATGGGTGGCGCTGCTCTGTGGCGACGCGCTCTCCCCGGGGAGAGCAGCCCGAATTTCACGCAGAGAAATCTTGACGTGACTTAAAGTGATATAAATAAATAAATAAATAAAAAAATTCACACACACACAACACACACACACACACACACACACACACACACACCACATACCACGCTACGCACGCACGCATACAAATATACACATACACGCATTACACACACTCACGCCACGCAACGCACGCATAACACACATACACATACACGCCACATAGCACACACCACACACCACCACACCACAAACAACACCACCACACTCACGCACACGCATACGCACGCACACACACACACACACACACACACACAACACACAACACAACACACACACACACACACACACAACCCGGGGATGGGATAGCTAGTGGTCAGAACATTGCGCTCGCAATCTGACGACCCGGGTTCGATTCCCGTTCAAGGAGATTTTGGAGTTAACATCAGCACAGACTCCACTCTCGCCAAAAGTCCTTCGGATGTGACTATAAACCGAGGTCGCGTGTACGAACGCACGCAGAACATCTTGCGCACAAGTTCAATCCTGTTCCGCTTTTGCTAAGAGTAGGCCATTGTGTGCCTGTGAGAACAGATGACAGAATTTACAAAACCGCACACACACACACACGGGGACTGGATGTAAACAAGCACATAGGTGCTTATTCCATTATCCTCGATATAAAAGTATAAATGAATATAAACAAATAAAAACCCTATTAAAATCTGAACAACACACTGCTGTCATTCTACCTGTTGTTTGTTTGTTTGGTGTTTGTCTTCTTCTTCTTCTTCTTCTTCTTCTTCTTTATCCCGCCCCATGTTTCCTTTCAAACGACAACCACCCCTAATCACACACACACACTCACACACACACACACACACACAACACACCACACACACACACACACACACACTTTTTAATACATAAAATACGCGATATTTCTTTTTAAAAAGAAAATAATAATAATTGAAAGAAATCAATCTATTTCTTCAATTCCTCTGAAATTATCACGCACTACATTTTTTAAAATCTTTTTTTTTTAAGTTGTATAATAAGCAATGATTTCTGAAAATAGCGCTGAATAGAAAACCCTGCACAGGAAATCGAAAGCTGCTTTGCAGTCTACGGGAGAGTACTCAGATTTTGCTGACTCTCCCAAAACTTTCGATTATCCCCCTTTATATAAAGTAACGTTGTGTGTTTTGTTCTTTTTCTTTTTTTTATTTCATTATTCTTTTATATCGAGGATAATGGAATAAGCATCCAGTCCCCGTGTGTATGCGGTTTTGTAAATTCTGTCATCTGTTCCCACCGGCACACATAGGCCTACTCTTACGAAAAGCGGAACATCATTGAACGTGTGCGCAAGATGTTCTGCGTGCGTAAGCACACAGGACCACGGTTTATAGTCTCATCCGAAGGACTCTGTTTGTGTGTGTGTGTGTGTGTGTGTGCGTGCGTGCGTGCGTGCGTGCGTGTGTGTGTGTACATGTTTTTTTTGTGGGATTGATTTTAAAATGTTTTTGTTTGTTTAATTTGTGTGACTTGTTTTATTTAGGTCTTTATTTTTAGCTATGCACGTATACTAGATTTTTTAAACATTTTAGATGGATGGCTTGATGAAAAAGTAGCAAATGTATTGTTTATCCAATGTACCATCTGAAAATAAAGGTTTGGCTTTGACTTTCACACACACACACACACACACACACACACAACACACACACACACACACACACACACACACGTGGAAATGAAGTCAGGGGAGTGTGACTTATGGAAATGAAGTCAGGGGGCTGTTTTGAAAAGGGCGAGACTGTATAAGTGTTGGGTTATTATTATTAAGATCTATCCCTAAGGGTGGGGACTGGATGTAAAAAAGCACATGTGTGCTTATTCATTATCCTCGAAATAAAATAATTTGTCATTGTCATTGTCTCCCCCCCCCCCCCCCCTCCCTCTCTCTCTCTCTCTCTCCTCTCTCTCCTTCTCTCTCTCTCTCTGTCTCTCCCTCTCTCTCTCTCTCCCCCTCTCTCTCCCTCTCTCTCTCTCTCTCTCTCTCTCTCTCTCTCTCTCTCTCTCTCTCATTCCCTCTCTCCATCGTGTGCCCGGGCAAATGGATGAAAACATTTACAAAACTGCATACACACGGGGACTGGATGTTAAAAAAAGCACATGAGTGCTTATTCCACCATCCCTGAAATAAAAGAATAAATAAATATATATATCTCCTCCCCCCTCTCTCTGTGTTACACACACGTACGCTCTGTATCTCTCTCTGTCTCTCTCTCTGTGTCTCTCTCTGTTTTTCCCTGCCTCTCTCTCTGTCTCTGTCTGTCTGTCTTTGTCTTTGTCTCTGTCTCTATCTCTGTCTGTCTCTCTCCGACTAACAAACTGTCTGTACAAAGTGCAGACCACAAGCTGTTGCGTTTGTTTCAAAAACGTTTTATTTAGTTTGAAGAAGACTCAGCACACGTTATCCAAACTAAAAAGCAACTACTGAATGCAAACAAAAGATTACAGAAAACAGAAAACACCGCACACCATTTCTGGGACTCCCAGAACAGAGATAAGAAAAACAGACCAGCCTCCATGGTGTACTGGTTAGCGCATTGAATTCCTGGCTGAAAGTTGCGGAAGGTCGTGGGTTTGAATCCTGTAAAAGCAATAGCGTTTTATTTTCAGACGTTTGACAGGCTCCGACCCTGAATGACTTTGCTATGGGCTGATGGGGAAGGGTGGGACCACACAGGTGAACATGATCCACTTTACAGGTGTCACTGTGAGAGTGTTGCCCACATGACCTGACTTCTACTGCAAGTGTCTTCATCTCTAGGGTTTGGGCGACACCCCATGTTGTTATGACAGGAAGCGCAGAGGACAGGCTTGTCAAGTAGTCACAGAGCTGGTGCGCCTCCACAGCATCATCGTGACGTCATCCTCATCACCATGGACACCATGCCATGCCAGGGACCAGTCTTTGATGCAGTGACCCCTCTTGCTTTGGTCTCATGGCGACCTCAGTTGGGGTTTGCTCTGCACATCCATCCCTGTGGTCAGTTTATGTCACAGCCTTCAGGGCCTACAGATTCACGAGAGATGGTCGTTGGTCGGAGGTGTGTGGTGGTCACCACTGAAGATGGACACCTCACGCAGTCTGCTTCCATGACCACAGGAATATTGTCATCAGCAGTGTGATGGCTTAGCAGGTGGTGTTCTGTGTATGTTTGGTTGGAATAGGTACCACTGAACACCACTGAAGTGACCCAGCATCAGTGCAGGGCCTCTTTGGTTGGTGGCCTTATGGCAGCTTGACTCTGATCCACTCACTGTGGGCGTGTGGTCTTGAGGATACAACATGTCAAGCCTGGATGACTGGGCAGTGTGACTGGAATGAGCAGTATGGGAACAGCAAAATAGGTACGTCAGAAAAGGGAGGCAGCAAAACAGCACCTTTCTTTTCTGAGCAGCATTGTAATCACTCTTTAATTAAAGGCGTGGTCCTTGAATACAGTCAGCAACCTACGCAATGCAAACCCTAGGAGCACGCACATCAATCAGCTGAAGCAGCAGATCACAGCAAATCCTTGTCACGACTTGGGTATTGGGAACTACACACACGCAACAGTAGACTGACACGTACCTGCCTACAAGACAAAACATGGTCTGGAAGCGACATGGACCACCAGCACTGTATAGCACAGGACCAGGAAGACTGGTGTCTCTGCTTTCTGTTGACAAGCAATTTTGAAACATCAGAAGTATTAGAAGCTAACAGCAACATCAACAGCAGCAGCAACAACCTTTTTCAGGGACAGGAGATTGGGGTGGTGTGGTGATATCAAAGAAATGTACTGCAGTAATGTGTCTGGAGCACACCAGACACACACAAGGACATGGAAAAAAACCCAGACATCATCGTCATCCTAAACTGTATCCTAGCAACCAATGGCTTGACACTTTGCTCCTACATTTAGGACAGACAGGCGTCACTCTCCTGGTTTACTGGTCACTATTTTCCCTGTGGTCACCTTGTCTCTCACAGCCACCAAGGCCAAGTTGTATGGAGGGAGACTACACTGTGTGTTTCATGGGCTGTGTTGGTCCTGTGTGACGTAGTCAGGATCAAAGGGTGACGTCCTAATCTGCACTACACGTGGTAGTTGTGTTGGCCCCTGTCTTCTGCCCTCGTTGCTGCGTGTACAGGTCAAGGTAAGGTCAGTGACCCAGTGGGGGTCTGCTTTCTTCAGGTCAGTTCCCGTTTGTTTCCCTGTCCTTCTCCTTGTCCTGTGTCTGAGTCAGCTAGTGAGTCAGCACCAGGTGCTTTGATATTGTGAGCCTTTGTGAGGGCACAGTCCTTTTTGGTGTTGAGGAGACAGACACGTGTGGTGACTGAGTTGTTGCCTTTTTATTTATTTATTTATTTTGTGCGGTTTTTAGAGTCTACTGTTGTTGCTGCTATTGCCTGTTTGCTATATCACTGTACAAAAACAAAACAACAAACGACACTTCTTAAAATATGCTTAATAACAATCTAGAGTGTCAAAAAGTATACTTTGATATACAGATAAAAAATTACACAAAAAGCAAAAAGCAAGGAAAGTAGTTATGTATAGTAGCTAAGGACACAACACTCTTCTTGTACAGTTTGAAACTATATTACACATGCACATGCAAAGTTAATAAAGTCTTTAAACATCTCTTGTGTTGTTTGTATTGTATCATTTTGTTTTGTTTTACGTTATATTGTGCCATATGCTAACATACAATTCATCACGCATTTTTTAGTCATGCATATGTCTCTGCATGAAGTGGACTGACTCTTCTTTCCAGGGACAGCGCATTGCCATGAATGCAGTGCCACCAAACTCAGGACCAAACTGGATAAAATTACGACGGTTCTCTGTCATGGCGGCTTTTACAGATGTTTTCCTAGAACACGAGTGCCGCTGCCATGTGTTCCTTTATGTGCACAACATCTTTGTTGCAGAATGACGCAGCCTTTGTTTATTGAATCCAAAATGCCAAAATCCAGAACCGTTATTTATATACAGTACCATGAATGGGGGAAAAGTCAGGGATCAGATGGGAATCAACCCCTCAATCTGTCACTGTCTACGGATGCATTTCCACTGGACTGCTTTGCCATGAGCTTTCTTCAACATGTAACACGTTATAATGCATGGGTGATATAACTTGACTACATAGTTTTGCTCATTACACACTGGAAATACCGCTCACTTATACGGTTAACACCCACCTGTTTTGCAATCACCTCACTCATTACATTACAATGGTGGAACATTTTTCTCAGTTTTACATATGGGTTCATTTTTGCTAACACTCAAACCTATACTTCTCTAACGAATAATCACGACTTTCTATAACTTGTAAACTATTATATTTCAAAATTTATATCACAACACTTATGTACAAATCCTAAAGCAGCTGAAAAGCTTGCCACACATGTGCCGATCTGATACTAATAATCAATTGAAAAATCATATAAAAGTTAACTTGTCAGTGACCACATAACCACTATGAGATATAACTGTGAACTTTTACCACAGTATAATCACGCACAAGAATGTAACAGAGCGGAGATAGTTGATGCCTAGCTCTGAGAGAACCTATGGGCCATGGAGTGAGTTCTGAACAGCAGGAGAATGTGGCCTCTGTGAAGAGGCTTTACACGTTCTGCAAGTCACAATCTCCTCCTCTGCTTCCCCTCCTCCTCCTTCTCCTCTCCTCCTCCTCTTTCTCTTCATCCCCCTCCTCCTCTTCACCTCCTCCTCCTCTTCACCTCCTCCTCCTCTTCACCTCCTCCTCCACTTCACCTCCTCCTCCTCTTCACCTCCTCCGCTCCTTCCCTTCTTTGTCTTTATCCTGTTTCTTCTTCTCAAAAAGGCAGCAGCTAAACACGAAAGCTTTTCGTAAAGATTCTTTCAGTGCAAATGAATCAGTCTTTTAACATCTGTTTAACTGTCACAAGCAGACCTGCACTCCACTGCCACAGTACAGCACTCTGAAAGCTGACGTAGACGAGCAAACTCATGCACTGCCTGGTTTTACTATTCAAAACGAAACAGAAGTAAACACGAAACAATCAAATAAGCGCAAAGAATCAAATCAAGCAAAACACCCCAAACAACAAAACCAAACCAAACCACTTCAAAACCCCAAAGCAAAGCAGCCAGCCCAGCAGTCAACCAGCTCAAAGAAACATCAAAACCATAACACCAAAAACAACCCTAGCTTTTGAGCACGGGTCACTCTTCACAAGAAAGAACTAGCTCCGCATCTCTGAATGTGTTACCTCCGTTCATGTCCTGGTTCTATACATCCAGACATTCACAGATTCAAAAGCACTATTTACAGGATATAAAACACTGCTTACTCATGTCATAGTTCTATTATATCCAGTCCTTCAGGTATTCAAAATCATTATTTACAGGACAAAAAAACAAACACTGTTCGTGTCATAGTTCTATATATCCAGTCATTGAAATATACAACATCACTGTTTACAGGATGTAAAACACTGCTTGATCAGTGTGTTTTTTCTCTCAGAAGTTTCCAACCAACCTGTCTACAAAGGTGTGAAGACAGTTACAACTGTGCATCATTCTGTCCACACAGGTGTGAAGACAGTTACAACTGTGCATCATTCTGTCCGTACACAGGTGTGAAGACAGTTACAACTGTGCATCATTCTGTCCACACAGGTGTGAAGACAGTTACAACTGTGCATCATTCTGTCCACACAGGTGTGAAGACAGTTACAACTGTGCATCATTCTGTCCACACAGGTGTGAAGACAGTTACAACTGTGCATTTTTCTTCCAACACACTACAACAGCTAGCATAATTCTATGACAGGCGTGTAACATAACTCTTTTATTTTTTACATTCATTGTTTTGAAATCACCATCAGAGATTTCCATTATAATATGAACTGAGAAATAAAGAGAGGCAACCAGTCATGATTACTTCTCCATGTATTGAAATAGACTAGCTCTGGTCAGAGCCTGTCCTAGTTGTTGGAAACGAAATTAGTCAACAATAATTATTACCAGCATACTAGTAATAACATTGTACACATAACAGGCATAAGCATAAAACAAGACACAATGGTAACAATCACATATCAAGACGATTCAAATGTTAGCTAACTTCATGGTAAAAATTGCTGAAAGTGTGTGAACAATTTTCACTAAAGCAGCAGAAATAGCTGAAAACTAACACTTCATCAAAACAAAACCATAAAAAAATCATGTAATGAGTCAAGCATGAGCCGAAACACAGATACACATGCAATTCCTACTCCAACTGATTGATGGAAGCACAGCCAGCATTGTGCTTAGTCATTCTGTGTCGAGAGCAGAAAGCCTTGATGCAGGAAAGGAAGATTTAAACCAACATGATTTTTCTTATTTAAAACTGTACGAACATGTGCGATAATAAGATATATAACAAGAATAAGGCAAGAAAGAAAGACATGTATATAAAATGAATCCAGTGAATAGTATTATAGAAATGGAACATTACAAATTTACAGGGGAAAAAGCCTGCAATAAATCAGAACAAAGTACAACAAATACAAAACTTGTATGACCTAATAGCAAAACAATGTAAATATTCAAACCCAGAACTTTACCGAAGACACACAGAAGCAACAAATAAATCAATCCAAAAATGGTCCCTTACCTTATTTGTCAAAGTGGTAGCCATGATGAACATGATGGCATCTTTTACTCTTTGCGTACTTGGTATGCTTTGATGAATTTTCAGTATTTGTTTTTACAATAGTGTACTCATATGATTGAAAAGTTGGCAACAATAGTCTTGTTCTGGGAATCAAAACATACATGAATACTGGTATGACACAGCAAAAAAAAAAAATCAAAACATTCTCTTAACATCTTTTTATGGGTGACAATCTGTTGACTTGCAACCATTACCCTGAAAAAGCACAAAACATTCTTTAGAAATGCTATTGAAACACAGAAAGAAAAGCACACAGCACTGCTATAAGATATTCCTTTAACACAAACACACACAAGAAAAATCCTCGTATGTTTCTGTGATACGTTCTTTTACAGCAGAAAAAAATCTTTTGAAGACATTCTCTGAACACAGTAAAAGAACCTGAAACATTCTTCTACATTATTCTTTCTAATACAAAAAACTACAGATGAAAAAACTGTTTTAATACAGAAAGAACACAAAATGTTTTCAGTGTCCATTTATCACAAACAAATACAAAATTGGCTTAAAAATTTTCCTGATTTACAGAAAAAACCCTTATTATTCCTTGAAATATCTCTTCAGTACAAAAAAGACAAGAAATTCCATAAATATTATTTCGAAACACTGAAAGGCCAAATATTCTTCAAACGTTTCATTTCAAAGAACTTTTCTTTAAGGAGATGTCATGGAAAAGAAAATGCAAAATATTCCATCACACAAAATCAAACCTACAGCATTCTTCTTTTTAGGGTACTCTTTTAGTACAGAAAACGCACGGATTTTTGCAACACAGAAAAAAACGCTTACTTTCTGTAGATAGTTTTTAACACAGAAATTACGTATCTTTCTGTAGTCTTTCAAACAGAAAAGACGCATATTTTCTGTAATAATCTTTAACACAGAGAAAGGCACATATTTTCTGTCAAATAGTCTTTGAACACAGAGAAAGACGCATATTTTCTGTAGAGTCTTTTAACACAGAAAAACCACAACAATAGTTCTCTGACACAAGAAAGCAATACAAAGATATTCTTTTGAACCATTCTTTCAAAATAAAAAAAACCCAATGGGTCTTTTCAAAACATCCCTTACAAAAGAAAAACAAAACCCTCCCAAAATATTCCATCAAAGTGTCTTGAACACGGAAAAAAACCACAACATAATAATCATCAAAACCCTCATACATAATGACTTTTGTTCCGATTACACCAATATCATCTTACAAACCTGCCGAGAATGATTTTCTTTATACTTTCCTCTATCACTGGTTTTAGCTCACACCTGACTATTGCCATTGCACCCTTTTCTAATGAGGCGTATATTTTCGGATTGCTTGAATAACACGTGTATATATATATATATATATATATATATATATATATATATATATATATATATATATATATATATATATATGTCAGTGGTCGGAGCACTCGCTTTCCCCCAGCCAAGTTAATCAGCATCGAGAGTGGTTACCACTTGGATGGGTGAACGTTTGCGCGCCTTAGCTTCAATACAGTCCGCCAGTTCACCCAGCTGTAAATGGGTTCCTGGGCTCTTTAGGGTTAGGGAAGGTAAAGCAGCGAGAGAGAGGAGATGGGCGACGCCCTCAATATGCTGGCCCCTAGGGAAGTGAGGTCCCTGACGCCTCGCGCCCCTACGACCTTGTAGGCTATGGGACACCTTTACCTTTACAAATATGTATACACATACTTCAAGAATGACAAATCTGTGGACATCAAAGACAGTTTAGGTCTTGGGGATTTATTCCAGTCAAAAGGATAGTACATTATGATCAGAGGAACGTGCTGTATTAAAAGAAAGAAAAAACCCTACTGCTGAAACTCTTCCTTACTCATTTTACACTGATGTGCATTTATGCACAAGCTTTCTCTCTCTCTCTGTCTGTCTCTCTGTCTGTCTGTCTGTCTCTCTCTCTATCTCTCTCTCTCACACACACAAACACACACTCTCTCTCACTGTCAAACCACACATGGTTTATTCATGATCCCTCATAGACGTTTTTTGGTATGGTGGCATTAATCAGTCAGTAAAAAT
>CM054160.1:48506423-48513365 GCA_028751875.1 Rapana venosa
TGTCCAGGCCGGGGCAGTGATGATCTTTCCTGATGACATTCATACGTCTCTCGAAACTGTCCGTCTTCATGTCCATGCTGACGTCAGGATCTCTGATCCGAATGACGTAAGAGCCAAGGTCTGTGCCTTGGATGACGTCTGAACGAGTCACGTGGTCCACGTAAGTGCCAAGGACCTGTTTGTGTTCCCTGACGCTGTCTAACAACTGTTTTGCTAGGGACATGATGGTCTCCAGTGCGGTCTCTATGTCCTGGTGGTCACTGTAGTCCTGCTGTGACAGACCATTCTCCTTCTTCCTTCTGCCCTCCACAGCTCTGGACGAATCACGTGAGGCATCACGTGACTGCTGGTCACTGATGTTGCGAATGCTGTCCATGGACAATGTAGACAGGTCAGAAGATGACGTCAGGGGAGGTGTGGTAGAGTCTGGGGAAGAAGTGTTTCGTGCAGCCTGGGGTAGCAGACGTAGAGCATGACCTTTTGAGGCTCGACTCTTCAGATGATTAGCAGAACAAGTCTCACAGTAATATTCATGACAGTTCAGGCAGACGTTGGCGGCCATTTTGTTGGGACAGATCAGACAGGGGATGTCTGTCTGTCTCTCCAGCTCCTGGAGGACCAGGTGTTCCACGACGAAGTCTGTGGCCATCTGCTGGATCAGCTGGCTGGGGGTGAGGGACTGGTCTCTGGGCAAACGCAGAGGTTGTTGACACTGCAGACAGTCCGCTGTCGGGTCTTGCAGCGCATCGTGCAGACATCTTGTGCACAGCACGTGTCCACACGGCAGAATGCTGGAACCCAGACACAGTGACCTACAGCGGGGACAGTCTGTGAGTGACGTCACTGGGTCTTGTGGCGGTGGGGAAGAGGACTGGCCTCCTGTTGCCATGATGACAGGAAATCTGACCTGATACAAAACAGGGACAAAGTGTCAGAAAAAGACAGAACACATGGAGAAAGATAAATAGATAGACAAATAGCTAGATAGATAAATTGATCTTCAAATACTCAACTGTTTATCTTATTCTGATGATAAGAATCATGCTAAAAGAAACACAAAATAATGAAGATGATGAAGATGACGACGAATGTGATGATGATGATAGTAGACAGGTCTTTTCTTTTCAAAGTAGGAATGTTTTAAAAATCAGCAATAAACAAATGAGAGAATGCAAGAACTAAATGAAACAAAGACAAAAAGAAAACAGAAAGAATAGACGGAAAAAAAGGAACAAAGTATAAAAAGCAGACAAAATGAAGAAATGGAAGAATGTAAAGAGGAAGAATATACAAAGAACATGAATGCAAAACAACAAAAAGAAGAAAAAGAACAAGAAGAAGACTAAGAATTGTAAGGAAGAAGAAGGAAAACGAAGAATAAGAAGAAGATTTGCAAACAAATAATTACGAAGAAGAAGAAGAAAAAGAAATCCCATCTTACCTATGGTCTCACAGCCTTAGAAGGAAACAGAAATCCAACACTCTTCCTGTTTTCACCTCTCTCTCTCTCTCTCTCTCTCTCTCTCTCTCTCTCTCTCTCTCTCTCTCTCTTCTTGTCAATCACCAAGCAGCGTAACACAGTGGCTGCCACTTTGCTGACAGTCCAAGGCTGAATGGGGTACACTGTCTACCCACCCCACTAGAGGGTGTTTGTTGGCTGTTGCTGGCTGTGACGTCATCACTTAGCCCTTGCCTTTGTTAATGTTGTTGTTGGTTACCCTGTTTTATGTCACTTCTTTCTGGTGTGTGTGTGTGTGTGTGTGTGTGTGTGTGTGTGGTGTGTGTGTGTGTGTAGTGTGTGAGGAAAACAACTGGTGACAGAGATAGAAAGGTGGTGACAACTACAGAAAATAAGAAATGTACCAACAAATTAATGAAAGGATAAAACAGAAAGACAGGATAAAAGAAATAAAGGAAGAAAGAAAGAAAGAAAGGAATGAAGGAAGAAAGAAAGAACGAAGAAACAAACAAAAAGAAAGAAAAAAAAGAACAAACGAACCAAAGACAGAAAGAAAGAAAGAAAGAAAGAAAAAAATGAAGAAAGACAGAAAGAAAGAAAGACAAGAAAGAAAATGAAGGAAAGAGAAGAAAGAAAAGAATGAAAGAAAGAATGACAAGACAGACAGAAAGAGAGAAAGAAAGAAACAAACAAACAACCAATAAGAAAGAAAGAAAGAACAACAGAAAGAAGGGAGGAAAGAAAGAAGGATTTTTTAAATCAAAGAAAGACAGAATGAAAAACAGAAAGAATGAAAAAAGGTTGGGAAAAGACAGAATAAAAGAGAAATGAAAACAAAGAACGGGGAAAAAGACAGAAAGAAAGGATTAAACAGTAAAAGAAAATAGGAAAGAAAAAATATAAAAAAGAAAACAGATTGAATAAATGACAGACTTTCTGAAGCATATGTAAACCCACACGAAACCTGTAAACTAAACTGTACACTGCAAACTAAGCTGTAAACTGTAGACGGTGAGCTGTAACCTGTAGACAGTAGACTGTAAACTGTAGACAGCAGACTGCAAACTGTCGACTATAAACAGTAAGTATGACGCAGGAGGCAGTAGCAACAAGGGTTGGCTGATTTCCCAAGACAGTGTGATCGAGTAACGCCCACACTGCCAAGTGTGCTGGGGACCCGACCAGGTCAAAGGCCTGTCTCTAAAGAAGGGCTGCACTGTGGTAATCACTCTGCACCTGCTGGTTATCAGCTGACAAGGTGTGGGCACAGGGGAGGCAGGCCTGCTCATCTGGCTGTCAGCACACCCTGTGTTGGCCACCAAGCCACCTGAGATCTAGGTCACAGCTTGAGAGCAGCAAGGGTGCAGGTGTGTGTGTAGTGTGTGTGTGAGTGTGTACGTGTGTGTGTGTGTGTGTATGTGTGAGTGTGAGTGTGTACATGTGTGCAAGTGTGTGTGTGTGTATGTACGTGTGTGTGTGTGTGTTTGTGTACGTGTGTGTAATGTGTGTCTGTGTGTGTGTATATGTTTATGTGTGCATGCGAACGCAAGCACACACACATGTGTTGTATTTGTGTGTGTGTGTGTGTGTGTGTTTGCACGAACTCGTAAGTATGTGTGTATGTGTGTGTGTGTGACTGAGAGAGAGAGAACTCGAGCTTGAATATGTTAATGATGGTAATTGGATAAGCCAGAGGCTTTTTTACACCAGGCCCTCATGGGGGAAAAGTGAAACATGCATGAATAAACCAATCAATTAATAAACAAGATAATATCAAATATCAATGAAATAAATACTCAAACTGCTGTTTCAATTATTTATTAATCAAGAAATCAATGAAATACCACAAAAGTTAACCAATCCTTTTGAAAAAAGAGAGCAAGGGGAGGAAGAGAGAGAGAGGAGAGAGAGGGGGGACATGTTGGTTGGTGTGTGGTACATGTCCCAGAAGATAACGAAAAATCAAATAATGATAAAACTATCAGTTGTTTTTTTTCTGAGTCGTGTTATGTTTGTACTGTCACACCAAGATAACTGTGCCCGTGCTGATAAACATCACTCCACTTGTATTGGGGGCCTTGTGCTTGTTTACGGGGGCTCAGGGTTTTTAAAGTGTTGGGTTTTGAGGTGACGGGTGGGTTCCAGTTTTTGCCTAGGTACCCATTTAAATGTAGGCTTTTCTTCTTTCAAGAACTTGTTTTTTTGGTTTTGGTTGCTGTTGTTGTTATAACAGTAGTATCATCCTGAGTTGTGTCATTGTGAAAACGAACCTTATAAAATTACTGACACACATTTGTGAGCACCCTTTGGTTGCGACCGGGGGAATGGAAGTGGTTTTTCTGTGACAGGATTAAGATCGTGAAACACACAGCAGGTCTGTGTGTTTTTGTCTTTCTGTAGTGCGTCATGAGGTTATAACACCTACAAAAGGGTAGACGGCCCAGTGCAGCACGCCCACATTCTGTATCTCTTTCTGTAGTGATAACGAATTTAAAAACCCCTACAAAAGGGAAGAAGATCCCTTACCAAGTTGGCAATCTTTTGGGTTTTGTGAAGATCCCCCTCTTATTTTATGATGTCTTCGTTTTTCTACAATAAATAATTTTTGGATTTAGTGAATTTTTCAAGTTTGTAAAAGGGTACAGTACAGAGAGTGTATGCCAAAATTCTCATATATATCTATCTTTTATACATAACATATAATCTATTCTTATACTATTCTCTCTCTCCTTTCTTCTTCTTTCTATAAAATTGCCTTGAACAACAATGTTTTATGGAAAAAATATTAGCAATTTTCAGTTTTTTCTACTTCGTTAAATTGTACTGTAAATTTTCAGATGACAAATGCATAGAAAAGAAAGTTTATTCATTTCAAAGGTTTTTGAAGGAACCTTTTTGACAAAATTCCCCAGCTTTACAAGATTCAGCGCTATAAAAATTCCATACATTTTATTTTTTATTCCGTACAGCACCCCGCTTTTCCTCTAAATGCTTTTGCAATTAAATGCACTTATCTTGGACAGGGTCTGCAACGGGGGAATCCAGCGTACAAACCCCTTCCCTGTGAGTGGTACACTTGGACTGGGGGCGGGTTTTTATTTAATACTTGGGGGCCCTGGAGGTTTGGGGTTTTTCCCCTGCTGAAAACTGTGGCTTGATTTTGGGACTTATCTGGGAAGAGGGTAAGCTTGTGCCTGCTGCTGTATTTTCTCTGCAAGCAAGGTGGTTTCCCTTCATGCCAGTGTTTTTGCTATCCGGTTTTAAAGGGAAAAATTCCACTTTCGCATAGCCTAGCTAGCATCGTTTTAAAAGACCAGTATTTGTGGACTCAAAGTTCCAATGCAGATGTGAGAAAATTCCGAGCAAAAAAGAACCCCAGTTGTAATTGTTTTGTGCTTTCGTTTCTGAATTTGCAACTAAAGATGTCGATTAAGATTGCATCAATACCATTCTCTTTCCAATAAAAGAATCTTCCTTTCAATCCTCGATTTGTTCTGACATTTCAAGCTTTTAAATGAGTTTTTAACTCAAAAAATTTCGAAAAAAGGCGGTCTGCGATGACGGTTTTTGCTCTAAGGGATGATTGTATTATCCTCTTACACAGATAGAGAGGGGAAAAAAGAAGAGGGAGGGTGAGAGAGAGGAGAGGTTGGAAAACTATGTGGTCCTCGGGGGCAAGTATCACAGACCCCAGCTTCTCTAGGGGGCCCGCATATTGGGGCGGCGCCCATCTTTTTTCTCTGGGTGCTTTACCTTCCCTGCATTAAAGAGGGAGGTTTCCATTGAAGTTGGGGAATGGGAGGACTGACTGAACTATGTGAAACAAACGCAGGTACCCCTTGCAGTTTGGGGGAACTGGGGAGGAGTCTGAAGCTATGTGAAACAAACAGTCGTCAGGTACTTTGGATCCACTTTCAGGTTGTTTCATATTTGCTGGGTAAAGTGAGTGCTTGATATTGAGTTATCGGACCCCCTGATGAAAAGTGAACTCAATGCTCTTTGAAAATTTAAAACTAGTTTTGATGGGAAAAATTCATTAGGTAATCATATAGGGGCAATGAGGGCAGGGAAAAAAGAGGCAGAGAGGAACAGGACAGGAGAGACAGGAGAGAGCAAAAGGAGGAAGAAAAAAACGAAAGACAGAGGGAGAAAAGAGGAGATATTGTAGTAACTGGTGGGGATTTTGTTTAATTTTGGTTCCATGGGGAATTTACCCCTTTTAGCGCCGGGGCATTTTTGGGGATTTCAGGAAAAAGAGGAGAGAGAGGGGGGGGGGGGGGGGGGGGAACTTTGCTAAATTTAAACACCACACCCAAACACGCCACATACACAAACCCCAAAAACCCCACACCACACCCACACACACAAAAAAAACCAAACCACTTCGTTTTCTTGAGTTCTTTCTTTTAATTTAACTTTATTCTTTTTTAATTGAACTTTAAAGAAAAAATCAATGAAAAAATAAAATCATGAATCCTGATATGCCGTTTGGTGCCTCTCCTAAAAAAATGAATGCAAAGCAATGCCCCCCATCGTGTCCATGAAGAACATCCCCGCGTTGTACGCAAGATGAGGTTTTTACAGTTTTTGTAGTTTTTTGTACTTTCGGCGCTGTGACACAAAAGAAGAAAAGGAAAGGGAGATGAGATAGAAAAGGGAGAGAGAGAGAGGGGAAAAAGAGAGAGAGGGTAGAATGAGGGGAGAGAGAGAGAGAGAGAGGAGAAGAGGCGAGGAGAGAGCCCCACTCACACACACACCAACAAAGAGACACAACACAAAAACACGCGCTACACCACAACAACCACTTTTACGGGCACACCACACACCCACACACAAACAAAGAAGGAGGGGAGGGGAGAGGAGGGGAGAGAGAGGAGAGAAGGGGAGAGAGAGAGCACCACAACCAAAGAGACACACACACAAAAACAGACATACAATTTAAACACACACACACCTAACGGACACACCCACCACACACACCACACACACCCCAAAACCAAGGGGAAAAGGGGGAGAGAGAGAGAGAGGAGAGCGAGGAGAGAGAAGAGGAGAGGGAGAGAGGAAGGGGAGAGAGAGAGAGGGGAGAGAGAGGAGAGAAACACCACTCACACACACAACCACACACACAACACAAAGAGACACACACACAAACAACACGCCATACACACACACACAAAGAGTACCACAAAAAACACACGCACTAACACACAAAACCCCCACAGAAGGGGAGAGAGAGGGAAGGGGGAAGGGAGAGAGAGAGAGAGAGGAGGAGAGAGAGAGAGAGAGAGAGGAGGAAAGGGGAGGAGAGAGGAGAGAGAGAGGGGAGAGGAACAACACTCACACACACACTTTTCACGGACACACACAAAAAAAAAAACAAAAAACAACACCCAAACACACCACACACACACACCCTTTCACACACAAAAAAAAAAAAAAATTCAAGCGCACAAACCCCCCCTCCACTGCCCCCCCCCCCACCC
>CM054160.1:48513865-48538277 GCA_028751875.1 Rapana venosa
CAGAGACCCACTAGACAATTTACAAGGGGGTTTGGGCTTGCACAGCCCTTATGTCTGCGCCTTGGGGGGTTAGTTGGTTTTTGAATGACTTTTGGTGTGTGGTGGGCGCCACTGTAATTTGTGTAGGGCAACACACACACCACGGGAAAACAGGATTGATGATTAATTATAATGATGATTGATTAATTGATAATTTTTTTCCCTGAGGGTTTACAATTAATCCTGACCCGCCTTTTCTCATGGGGGCCTTGCTTGAGTAGGGACAATCATTACTTTATCCCAACTAATGATTAAGATCCATTGAAAATGGAGAGGAAGAGAGACACAATGGATTGTTTTCGAAAAAGAAAGAAATCGAAGCCTGTTAGAAAAAAACCCCAAAGATAAGAACGGATTAAAGAATTCCGAAGTAAGTGAAGAGCTACTGATGAGGAGAGAGAGAACAAAACAGAGAGAGAGACAGGACACACAACAGACACACAGAAAGACACATAGAGAATTTTAAAGGGGAGAGAGAGAGAGAAAATGAGACGAGAGAAAAATGAGAGACGAGAGAGAGGAGGAGAGAGAAGAGAGAGAGAGAAGACAGGACGGGACAAACAGAAGACAGAGAATGGGGGAGGAGAGAGAGAGAGAGAGAAGCAGACAGAAGACAGACAGACAAAAAGACAGACATACATACATAGAATGAGAGAGCAGGACAAAAGACAAACAGACAGAGAATGAGAGTGGGGGAGGAGGAGAGGAAAAGGGGAAGAGAGAGGAAGGAAGAGAAAAACAGACAGACAGACAGACATAAATGAAGATAAAACAAAACAGACAGAGAATGAGAGTGAGGGAGGAGAGGAGAGAAAAGAAAAGAGAGAGAGGATCGAAGAGAGAGAGAGGAAGAAGAGGGGATGAAAGAGGGGAAAGAGGGGGAGGAGAGAGAGAGAAAGAGAGAAAAGAGGAGAGAAGAGAGAGAGAGAGGAGAGAGAGAGAGAGAGAGAAGAGAGGAGAGGGGAAGACCGGATTCGGATTCGAAAATTTTAAAATCATGTATAGGCCATTGCCCCTCATGATAGGGGGTATACAACAAACACAAAATAGCATTAAAGTTACTATGAAAAATAATCACAAAACAATAGAAATAATTGAAGATTCAAGACAACAATATTAAAAGCAATTTAAATCCTTGTATAAGTAAATTGACAAATTTCTAATGTTTGTTTATGCTGTTGAGGCCATGAGAATTCCAAAGACCGAAACTAACATGGGAATATATAAAACTTTAGTGGTATGTACTGTCTCCTCGCAGTTTCTTTGAAAATTGGGCAGCGCATGACAAAATGAACTTCGTTTTCAAACCCTGTTTTGCATACTGGGCAAGAATTATTTAATCAGCTTCAATGTGGCCGTTGTATCGTAACTATGATTGTAATTTCAGATATGCCCATTCTAATACCGTGCCATTACAAGCTTGAAATGTCTATCAAAGTCCAACAATAGGATAAGTTTTATCGTCATGCAAAGACAAAACGTTCTATAAATATAAAATCCTCACATTTCATAGTGAGAGTTCCATTCATGCCATCTACAACAAAACCATTCCACTCGTCCCTTTGAAGGCTGAAAGAGCTCATACACCCCTCCACTCCCTGATTCATCCACACATACCAAATCCATACATATACAATTTACAACGAATACTTGTACTCAGTTAGCCTTGCCTCTAGCATTCCAAATCTAGTAGTTGTTCCAATGGTATTAGGTAATCTAAGTCCCGGCATCTTGTCAACTTTAACCACTATTGATACACTTTACAGCTTGGAATTTATATCAATGGGAATCTACTTGTTTCTCCATACACTAATCATTAGAGTGCGCTTTATTATAACCCAAGTAATTTTCATTGCAATAAAAATTCCGTTTTTTTAAAACACACCACACACACACACAACACACACATACACAAATCACACACACACACTCACACACACAACACACACACACACACACACACGAACGTGCTTGGAAGTGGCTGAGAGGTTGGGGTGAGCTAGCCTACCAGTTAGGGTGTCAGTCAAGTGTTGTATGGTTACTACCAGCTATTGCACAATCCGATCGAGATATGAAACAGGCTTATTGTGTGTGTGATTGTGTGTGTGTGTGTGTTGTGTTGTGTGTGTGTGTGTTTGTGTGTGTGTGTGTGTGTGTGCGTGCGTGTGTGTCGTGTGTGTGGTGTGTGTGTCGTGTGTGGTGTGTGTCTGTTGTGTTGTGTGTAGATGTGAGTGGTGTGTGCGTGTTTCTGAGTGTTTTGTGCGATGTGTGGTGTGTGGGTTGTGATGTGTGTGTTGTGAGTGTGCGTTAATCACCCTACCAGCATACCTGAGTTTTGCCACAACAACGACTCCCTGTCTCATACAAGACAAAAGGTGGTTTGTTGTATAGCTGATCGAATCCTGCTTGCCCCAAATTGTAATTATTTTGTGTGTGTGTTCTTTTTCTTTTTCTTTTTTGGTATTTTTTATATCGAGATATGGAATAAGCACTAAGGAGCTTTTTTTGACAATCATCCCCGTGTTTTTTGTTTTGTAAATTCCTGCATCCCCCCCCCCCCCCCCCCCCCCCCCCCCCCCTGTTCCCAATGGCACACAATGGCCTACTCTTATAAAAGCGGAACTTGATTTAACGTGTGCCTAAGATGTTCTGCGTGCGGCTCGATCACGAAGGGCCCTTGTTATAGCACATACAAAGGACGATGGGGAGAGTTGAGTCTTCACAGAAGGATAACTCCGAGGAAATATCCCCTTGAACGGAAACGAACGCCTTCATCAGACTGTGAGGGCAATGTTCCGGTCAGTATGCTATCCCATCCTCCTGTGTGTGTTTGTGTGGTGTGTGTGTGGTGTGTTGTGTGTGTGGAGTGTGTGTGTGTGTGTGTTGTCTCTAAATCAGGTCAAACGGGAATGCATGCCCCTTACCCCCCAGATCCCATCACCCACTCCCTCTCCCCAAACAGAATGAAAGAAAAAAAAAAACGCATTTCGGATTCCATGCCCTTACTTTGGGTATACATCTCAGTAAATAGATGGTTTATCCATGTGTATGGCCTGCAGACAGATAGTTAACATGGGCAATCAGGGTTAATCCCTTTGCTTTTATGCAACACTGTCAACTTATGGTCACATGGGTGAGAGTCCACTGAGACTAAAAGTTGCCCCCATAGTTTGAATAGAAAAAAGAAGGGTTCAGCCTATTCCCATCCCCCCACTCACCTCTCTCTGTGTCTCAAACACACCACAAGCACACACACAAGAACACACACACCACACACACACACACACACACACAAACACACACACAAACACACACACACAAACACACGCACAAACACACGTACACAACACACACACAGACACACACAGCACAACCCTACACACACTACACACACATACTAACACACACACACAACACACAAACACACACACACACACACACACACACACACGAACACACACACTACGAACTGTTAATCGTTAGTAGTCATACGAAACACAGGCCAAACACAACATTCACTAATACAGTACTTCATAATACATACCACATTGTAGCTTTGCTATTGCTGCTAGGGATAAGAAAAGGGCAGATGTTCACTGGTGAACCTATCTCAATCCAACCATCTACACTCAGGAATGATCACCCACACATATAACACAACAAAAAACCTCAGGTCACACCGAACTTCTACACTCAGATATAATTATTTAACACAACCTTTTACTCAAATACACCACAATGTCAGTTTCTACTCCCAGTTTAGTTGGACATTGAATATTTCCTGGTTCTCACTTTGGCCTAAGCCCATTTCGCCTATTCACTGCAATGGCTACATCACCACCTTAAAATGTTGCTACATTTTCCTAGCTTTTCCTTCTATCCATTGTACACTCGGCATTTCATGTACACGTAGGAAGGCGTTCCATAGAAAACCACTATTTTGTGAAAGGCTTGCCTCGACTCAAAACTCTGTTAGAATTTGGGCACAAATCTGGCAGGTTTGAACTTCCTGTTCATTTTCAGCAACCACTTCTAACCCTTTCAAACCAGAGCTTGTCTGCTAGCTGCTCGACTACAATACAGGTCAACGAACTGTAGGAACACAAGTCAACCTCAGTCCTAAACCACTTCCAACATGCTTATACTCTAACGTTCTCAATCCCCAAAGCAAGTAGCTGTGAATTATACCAACGTTAAGAAAAAAATCGTGAAAATTCAGCAAGCATTTTTGTACTAGACCCGGAAGCTGAAGGGCGAGTGTAGTCTAGTTTAGAATCTACTGCAGCGGAATTTTCCAGAAATCTATTTAAAGCCTACGTCTTCAGAGATGGACTATGACAATCTGACAGGAGGCATGGCTTGCCACAGTACTTATGTGCTGCAGCCTTTGGGTACTGTTGCCTTTGAATGACCAGTGTGTGTGGTGTAGTGTGTGTGGAGTGTGTGTGCCGCGCACTGTAAGTCTGTGTATCGCCATACACACTCACACACACACACACACACACAATAACACAACACACACAACACAAAGTCAGAGACAACACAGCCTTGATTGATTATTAAAATGATTATTGATTAATTGATAATCTTTTTTCCCTGAGGGTTACAATTATATCCTGACCCGCTTTTCTCATAGGCCCTTGCACTGATTAGGACAATTCATTAACTTATCCCAACTAATGATTACAAATCAATTGAAAAAGGGAGAGGAAAGAGACACAATGATTGTTTTCCGAAAAAGAAAAATAAAAATCGAAGACCCATGTTTAAATAAACTCCAAATAAAACGAAAGATAAAGAAATCCGAAGGAAGTGAAGAGCTACTGATAAATAAGAGAGAACAGAAACAGAAGACAGACACACAGACAGACACAGAGAATGTGAGGAGAGAGAGATAGAGAGAGATAGGAGGAGAGAGAGAGAAGAGGAGAGAGAGAGAGAGAGAGAAGAGAGAGAAGACAGACATCAGACAGACAGACAGACAGTCAAGACAGAGACAGAGAAGAAACAACAGAAAGACCGACATAGAATGAGAGTGAGGGAGGGAAGAGATAGAGAAGAGAGAGATAGAAGAGGAGAGAGAGAGAGAGAGAGAGACAGACAGAGACAGAGAGACAGAGAGAAGAGAGAGAGAAGAGACAGAGAAAGAGAAGAACAGAGAGAGAGAGAAGAAGAAAGAGAGAGAGAAGTAGAGAGAGAGAGAGAGAGATAGTTGGAGAGAAAGAGAGAGAGAGAGAGAGAAGAGAGAGAGAAGAGAGAGAGAGAAGAGACAGAGAGAGAGGAGAGAGAGAAGAGGGGAGATAGAGAGAGAGAGAAGAGAAGAGAGAGAGAGAGAAGAGAGAGAGAGAGAGAAGAAGAGAGAGAAGAACGACTGAAAAGAGCCAAGAGAGAATGAATACAGTATGCGTGAACTAAGGAGTAATTCTTGTACAACGTGAGATGGAGATTGTAGGCAAGCCTTGTCTTTATAATAAGTCCTTGTGAAATACACACCATAACAACCAATAAAATGAAGAAAAAAAGAAACATAATAGGATAAAGATCAATGTCATCTGCTGTGTGCCTTTTTAAAATGGCCATCACATTCGCGTAGGGGCCCCCACATTCTTCAGTGTTATAATTAAGGAACTGGTACATCACTGCCCTGCGTTTGGGCGTTTGGGCGAGGATAGACAACACAGAACACATCTCACAAAAGGGGGCACTTCAGCTTGTAAGCAGGAACCATTTTAAGCCATCTGGTCCCCCCTTTCCTAAATTTAAGACTTCCTCTTCAGACCGCCCGTGGCGGCCTGGTTAGGGCAGAGTCCATTGAACGGTTACATCGTTCTTGGCGTGCATGCTTGTGTGTGTGTGTGTATGTGTGCGTGTGTGTGTGTGTGTGTGTGTGTGTGTGTGTGCTCTAAATCAGGTCAAACGGGAATGCATGCCCCCTTACACCCCAGTCCCATACACCCACGTCCTCTCCCCAAACAGAATGAAAGAAGAAACTGGCATTTCGGGATTCATCCCTTACTTTGGTATACATCTCAGTAAATAGTTGTTTTTTCCCATGTGTATGGTCTGCTAGACAGATAGGGAACATGGGCTTTTCGGGGTTTTAATCCCTTGCTTTTATACAACACTGTGCAACTTTGGGTCACAGGGGTGAGACCCACTGAGACTAAAGTTGCATTAGTTTTGTATGAAAAAGTAAGGGTTCAGCTGATTCCCCATCCCCCCACTACCTCTCTCTCTCTGTGTCTCAACCCACACACACACACACACAAACACACACCACACCCCACACACACACACCCCCACACACACACGCACACACACGCACACACACGCACACACACACACACACAACACACACGCCACACACACACACGCGCGCACCACACACACACACACAACACACCGCACAACCACACACACACACACACACCGCACACACACACACACACACCCCACACGCACACACACACACACACACACACAAAAACACCACACCACACACACACACACACACACACACACACACGCAAACACACACACACACGCAAACCACACACACACAACCGTACACAAAACACACACACTACAAACTGTTAATCGTCAGTAGTCATAGGAAACACAGGACAAACACACAACATTCACTAATAGAGTAATTCATAATACATACCCAGTGTAGCTTTGCTATTGCTGCTAGGAATAAGATAAGCGGCAGATGGCAGATGTTCCCTGGTGAAAACTTTATCTACCAAACCATCTACACTCAGGAATGGATCACCTCTCACAACAAAACTCAGGTCATCACCAAATTCGTACACTCAGATATAATTATTTACTCAACCTTTTACTCAGAATACACCACAATGTCAGTTTCTAGCTCCAGTTTTAGTTGGACATTGAATATTTCCTGGTTCTCACTTGGCCTAATCCCATTCGCCTACGTCACTGTCAATGGCTACACACCACCTTTAAATGTTGCGACTGTTCCTGCTGTTCTTCTATCCATGTTCACTCTCCCATTCATGTTACACGTAGGAAGGCGTCCTTAGAAAACCAATTTTTGGGGAAAGGTTGTCTCTGATTAAAAATCGGTAAAATTTTGGACAAATCGGGCCCGGTTTGGGAACTTTGTTCTTGTTCAGAAAAAACCACTTACCTTTAAACCCCTGATTTTGTTGCTAGCTGCCTCGTACAAAAACGGGCAACGCTGTGGAACAAACCCAAAACCTCAGTCCATACCCTTCAACATGCTTAGGGACTCTACGTTCCCAATCCCAAAGCAAGTACAAGTGCATTTTGGGTATATTTAAAAGGAAAAAAAAATGGGTTTAAAAAATCAGCAAGCATTTTGGTTTTAGGGCCCCGGGAAACTGAAAGGGGGTGTGTAGTTTTGTTAGGATCTACTGCAGCGGGAATTTCCCGAATTTTTAAATTTTTGCCCCTCTTCAGAGTAAAATTGCCCCTTACAAGGGGGCTTGGCTTGCACAGTTTATGTTTCTGCAGCCCCTTTGGGGGGTTATTGGCCCGTGAATGGGTTGTTTTGTGTGTATGTGGGGTGTGTGTGTGTTAGTGGGGGCGCACTGTAAGTCTGTGTATGCCCCGCGGGTCCACACACCCCACCCAACCAAAACACACAGCGTTGATTGGGTTATTTAAAAAGTTTTATTGATTTTAATTTTTAACTTTTTTTCCCCGAGGGTTTTCAAATAAATCCCGACCCGCTTTTTTCATAGGGCCCTTGCTTGGTGGGGCAATCATTATTATCCCAAAAATAATGATTAAGATCCTTGGGCAAAAAAGGGGGGAAGAGAGGGCACAAAGATTGTTTCGAAAAAAGAAAAAAAAATCGAAGACCTGTTAGAATAAATCCAAAAAATAAAAGAACGGATAAAAAATTTCCCAAATGAAGTGAAGAGCTACTGATGAGAGAGAGAGAGACAGAGACAGAGAGACAGACAGCACAACAGACACAGAGAATGTGAGGGAGAGAGAGAGAGAGAGAGAGAGAGAGAGAGAGAGAGAGTGAGAGAGAGAAGAGAGAGAGACAGACAGACAGACAGACAGACAGACAGACAGACAGACGAGACAGAGACAGAGAGAGAAACAGACAGAAAGACAGACAGAGAATGAGAGTGAAGGAGGGAGAGAGAGAGAGGGAGATGAGAGAGGAGAGAGAGAGAGAGCAGACAGAAGAGCAGAGAGACAGAGAGAGAGGAGAAGAGAGGAGAGAAGAGACAGAGAGAGAGAAGAGACAGAGAGGAGAGAGAGAGAGAGAAAGAGAGGAGAGAGAGAGAAGAGAGAGAGAGAGAGAGAGAGAGAGAGAGGAGAGAAAGAGAGAGAGAGAGAAGGAGAGGGGAGAGAGAAGAGACAGAGGAGGAGAGAGAGAGAGATGGTGAGAGGGAGAGAGAGAGAGAGAGAGAGAGAGGAGAGGAGAGAGAGAGTAGAGAGAGACAGAGAGAGAGAGAGAGAGAACGACTGAAAAAGAGCCAGAGAGAGAATGAATTCATGTATGAGTGACTAGAGGAGTAATCTTGTACACGTGAGGATGGAGATTGTAGGCAAGCCTTGTCTTTTATAATATGTCCTTGTGAATATACACACGTCATAACAACCAGCCATAATATGGATATCAATAAAGCCTGGGAGAAAAAACACCCTCTACAATGCTACATATCACACACACACACATACACACACTCACGCACGCACGCATACACACATACACATACACGCACATCCACACACTCACGCATACCACGCACACACACACACACACACACACACACACCACACACACACACACGCACACGCGCACACACACACACACACACACACACACACACCTCGGGACGGGATAGCCTAGTGGTCAGAACATTGCGCTCGCAATCTGACGACCCGGGTTCGATTCCCGTTCAAGGAGATATTGGAGTTAACATCAGCGCAGACTCCACTCTCCCCAAAAGTCCTTGGATGAGACTATAAACCGAGGTCCCGTGTACGAACGCACGCAGAACATCTTGCGCACAAGTTCAATCCTGTTCCGCTTTTGCTAAGAGTAGGCCATTGTGTGCCTGTGAGAACAGATGACAGAATTTACAAAACTGCACACACACACACGGGGACTGGATGTAAACAAGCACATAGGTGCTTATTCCATTATCCTCGATATAAAAGTATAAAAGAATATAAACAAATAAAAACCCTATTAAAATCTGAACAACACACTGCTGTCAGTCTACCGGTTGTTTGTTTGTTTGGTGTTTGTCTTCTTCTTCTTCTTCTTCTTCTTCTTCTTCTTCTTCTCCTTCTTCTTCTTCTTCTTCTTGTTTATCCCGCCCCATGTTTCCTTTCAAACGACAACCACCCCTAAACACACACACACTTTTTAATACATGAAATACGCGATATTTCTTTTTAAAAAAGAATATAATAATAATTGAAAGGAATCAATCTCTTTCTTCAATTCCTCTGAAATTATCACGCACTACATTTTTTAAAATCTTTTTTTTTAAAGTTGTATAATGTGCAATGATTTCTGAAAATAGCGCTGAATAGAAAACCCCACACAGGCAATCGAAAGCTGCTTTGCAGTCTACGGAGAGTACTCAGATTTTGCTGACTCTCCCAAAGCTTTCGTTTATTCTTATAAAGTAACTTTGTGGGGTTTTTATAATTTTTTTATTTTATTTCATTATTCTTTATATCGAGGATAATGGAATAAGCATCCAGTCCCCGTGTGTATGCGGTTTTGTCAATTCTGTCATCTGTTCCCACTGGCACACAATGGCCTACTCTTACGAAAAGCGGAACAGGATTTAACGTGTGCTCAAGATGTTCTGCGTGCGTTCGCAGACGGGGCCTCGGTTTATAGTCTCATCGAAGGACTTTTGGGGGAGAGTGGAGTCGGCACTGATGTTAACTCCAGGGGGAAAATATCCCCCTTGAACGGGAATCGAACCCGGGTCGTCAGATTGCGAGCGCAATGTTCTAACCACTAGGCTATCCCGTCCCCCCAAGTAGTGCTTTGTGTCCATTGTATACTGATTTTCAATCTTTGAATGACTGTATAGTAGGGTATATCTATGACACGAACAGAAGTGACACATTCAAAGATCGGGAGCTAGTTCTTTCTTGTGGAGAGTTACCCGTGCTCAAAAACTAGGGTTGTTTTTGGTGTTATGGTTTTGATGTTTCTTTGAGCTGGTTGACTGCTGGGCTGGCTGCTTTGCTTTGGGTTTTTGAAGTGGTTTGGTTTGGTTTGGTTGTTTGGGGTGTTTTGTCTGATTTGATTCTTTGCGCTTATTTGATTGTTCCATGTGAATTCTGTTTCGTTTTGAATAGTAAAACCAGACAGTGCATGAGTTTGCTTGTCTACGTCAGCTTTCAGAGTGCTGTACTGTGGTAAGGGATTGTAGGTCTGCTTGTGACAGTTAAACAGACTTTGAAAGACTGATTCATTTGCACTGAAAAGATCTTTGTAAAAAAACAACCCACTGTCTTGTTTAGCAGTTGCCCTTTTGAGGAGGAGAAAAAGGAGGAATAGGAGAGAAGACAAAAAGAAAAGGAGGAGGGGGAAACAGGAGAAAGAGGAGGAGAAGTGGAGAAGGAGGAGGGGAGAAATAAAGGAGAAGGAAAAGAGAAGAGGAGTAGGAGGGAGTAAAAACAAGGATAAGGAGGAGCGAAAGGGAGAAGTGAAAGAGGAGGGAAAGAGGAGAAGATGGGGGAAAGAATAGAAAGAAGAGCAGGAGGGTGTGACTTGCAGAACGTGTAAAGCCTGTTCACAGAGGCCACATTCTCCTGCTGTTCAGAACTCACTCCATGGCCCATAGGTTCTCTCAGAGCTAGGCATCAACTATCTCCGCTCTGTTACATTCCTGTATAGGATTTTCCTTTAGTAAAAGCTCACAGCTATATGTCGTAGTGCTTCCTGTTTTTCCTTTTTGTGTATAGATGTATATAGGATCACATTTGTTGACATTCCATATGGTATATGAAACAGGTTTTTAAGAAGTAGCAGTATTTTTTCTGCTTTTTATTTAAGTAATATCAAGCAAGTAGTTAATAGCAACAACAGTAGACTCAAAACCAAAGTAGATAAATAAAAAGGCAACAACCAGTCACCACACGTGTCTGTCTCCTCAACACCAAAAAGGACTGTGCCCTCACAAAGGCTCACAATATCAAGCACCTGGTGCTGACCTCACTAGCTGACTCAGCACACAGGACAAGGAGAAGGACAGGGAAACAAACGGGAACTGACCTGAAGAAAAGCAGACCCCCACTGGGGTCACTGACCTTACCTTGACCTGTACACGCAGCAACGAGGGCAGAAGACAGGGGCCAACACAACTCCACGTGTACTGCAGATTAGGACGTCACCCTTTGATCCTGACTACGTCACACAGGACCAACACAGCCCATGAAACACACAGTGTAGCCTCCCTCCATACAACTTGGCCTTGGTGGCTGTGAGAGACAAGGTGACCACAGGGAAAATAGTGACCAGAAAACCAGGAGAGTGACGCCTGTCTGTCCTAAATGTAGGAGCAAAGTGTCAAGCCATTGGTTGCTAGGATACAGTTTAGGATGACGATGATGTCTGGTGGGGTTTTTTCCCATGTCCTTGTGTGTGTCTGGTGTGCTCCACACATTACTGCAGTACATTTCTTTGATATCACCACACCACCCCCATCTCTTGTCCCTGAAAAAGGTTGTTATTGTTGTTGTAGTTGTTATTGTTGGCTTTTAATACTTCTGATGTTTCAACATTGCTTGTCAACAGAAAGCAGAGACACCAGTCTTCCTGGTCCTGTGCTATACAGTGCTGGTGGTCCATGTCGCTTCCAGACCATGTTTTGTCTTGTAGGCAGGTACGTGTCAGTCTACTGTTGCGTGTGTGTAGTTCCCAATACCCAAGTCGTGACAAGGATTTGCTGTGATCTGCTGCTTCAGCTGATTGATGTGCGTGCTCCTAGGGTTTGCATTGCGTAGTTGCTGACTGTTTTCAAGGACCACGCCTTTGATTAAAGAGTGATTACAATGCTGCTCAGAAAAGAAAGGTGCTGTTTTGCTGCCTCACTTTTCTGACGTACCTGTTTTGCTGTTCCCATACTGCTCATTCCAGTCACACTGCCCAGTCATCCAGGCTTGACATGTTGTATCCTCAAGACCACACGCCCACAGTGAGTGGATCAGAGTCAAGCTGCCATAAGGACACCAACCAGAAGGGCCCTGCACTGATGCTGGGTCACTTTAGTGGTGTTCAGTGGTACCTATTCCAACCAAACATACACAGAACACCACCTGCTAAGCCCTCACCCTGCTGATGACAATATTCCTGTGGTCATGGAAGCAGACTGCGTGAGGTGTCCATCTTCAGTGGTGACCACCACAACCTCCGACCAACGACCATCTCTCGTGAATCTGTAGGCCCTGAAGGCTGTGACATAAACTGACCACAGGGATGGACGTGCAGAGCAAACCCCAACTGAGGTCGCCATGAGACCAAAGCAAGAGGGGTCACTGCATCAAAGACTGGTCCCTGGCATGGCATGGTGTCCATGGTGATGAGGATGACGTCACGATGATGCTGTGGAGGCGCACCAGCTCTGTGACTACTTGACAAGCCTGTCCTCTGCGCTTCCTGTCATAACAACATGGGGTGTCGCCCAAACCCTAGAGATGAAGACACTTGCAGTAGAAGTCAGGTCAAGTGGGCAACACTCTCACAGTGACACCTGTAAAGTGGATCATGTTCACCTGTGTGGTCCCACCCTTCCCCATCAGCCCATAGCAAATTCATTCTGGGTAGGAACTAGTCAGAGTCTGAAAATAATACGCTATTGCTTTTACAGGATTCAAACCCACGACCTTCCGCAACTTTCAGCCAGGAATTCAATGCGCTAACCAGTACACCATGGAGGCTGGTCTGTTTTTCTTATCTCTGTTCTGGGAGTCCCAGAAATGGTGTGCTGTGTTTTCTGTTTTCTGTAATCTTTTGTTTGTATTCAATGGCTGCTTACTACTTTGGATAACGTGTGCTGAGCTTTTCCAAAGAATGAATAAACTGCTTTTGAAACAAATGCAACAGTTTGTGTTTTGAACTTTACACAAGAAGATTGTGAGTCACAGAGAGTGAGAGTGAGATAGACAGACAGACAGACAGACAGGTAGAGAGAGAGATAGAGAGTATGTGTGTGTATAACACACAGAGAGAGAGAGAGAGAGAAGAGAGAGAGAGAGAAGAGAGAGAGAGAACAACAAAATTAATACATACTAAAAAAAACAACAACACATGAGCCAATATGATCATACATCAACATCATGGACTAGGCTATAAGAAATATTAAGGGTGATAATGATAATAATAATAATAAAATAATAATAATATAATAACAATAAATGGAACTTATACAGCGCTATATCTTGCAAAGACAAATCAAAGCGCATGCATTCGACCTAATCTTACACAGTCATTCAATCAATGATAAATAATCAATAGTTTAAACAGATATTTACAAACATGGTGCGCTGCAGACAAAATCTATGAAATAAAATTTCAATAATCAAATGTTTTTCAAAAGCACACACACACACTCACACAGGTCGTATACTTTAGCAGGGTGATAGGACATGAGTTAGTGAAGGTGGGATAGCTCTGATATGAAACAGGAGGGGGGAAATCTTAGGTTTGAAGTAAATATATCTTGAGGCTGGATTTAAAAGTGTCATAACTAGGTTTCTGGCAGAAGAGAGAGAGGGAGCTCATTCCAGGTCGATGGACCCGAAATAGAGAAGGAGCAGCGGCCAACAGTGGATTGGTTGAATCTAGGTCTTCGTAGGCACAAGGTATCTGCAGTAAAGCGGAGGGAACGTGAAGGAGTGTGCCGGTTAAGGCATTCACAGAGGTATAACACAGAGGTGACAGCAGTCTTTAAAGAAGATGAACATAGAAGAGGAGCAATAATGAACTCCTCTCTCTCTCTCTCTCTCTCTCTCTCTCTCTCTCTCTCTCTCCTCTCTCTCTCTCTCTCTCTCTCTGTGACCCCATGGGCGGGGACTGGATGTAAAAAAGAACATGAATACTTATTCATTATCCTGGAAAAAAAGAATTTGTTTCTATTACTTACAATGTGTAGATGTTCTTTTTATGACTTTATTGGCTTTTCCCCCCTCTTTATTATGAGAGTGTATGGTATTGCACTTATTTTATTACCATGACATTCAATTTGCATGAACATAATTAAAAAGTGTTTGTGTTGATCGTGTGCTATGTGAGTATTACATATTTAGTATTATCCCTGAAACACCCCCCCCCCCCCCTCCCCCCCCCCCACACACACACACGCGCGCGCTCAAAACACACACACACACACACACATACTCACTCACTCACCCACCCATATTCTCTCCCTAAACGACTGTATAGTTTTTAATTTCTTCTTGGTTTGTTTTCTTGTTTTTATTGTGTGGATGTATGGGTATTAAATTTATTTCATTATCATGACATATAATTTGAAACGAGTATAATCTAAAATGAGTGTTGATGGGATCGCATACTGTTTTGGGATTTAAATTATATTGGATATTATCTCTGAAATACACACACACACACACTCTCTGTCTCTGTCTCTTCTCTCTCATCCCTTTTATCGTCCTGCTTATAGTCATAGTATAATCTTGTGAAGGTTTCATATTTTTATATTTTCAATACTTTATTGGACTTGCCTCTGTACTTAAGTTTTAATGATGCCCTATTTCAATATCTTATAATTATGTGTAACAAGTATGTGTACCATTTGACAATGTGTAGATGTTTATCTTTATTACTTATTAAGTTGGTTGTGTTATTTTTTTTTGGCTTTGTTGTTGCTCTTGTTTCTTGTTGTTGTTGTTTTTTCTTTTTTTTCTTTTTTATCATCTTTTGTTGGTTTTGGTTTTTCCTTCTCTTTTGTTTGTTTGTTTGTTTTGGTTTTAGGGTTTTTTGGGGGTGGGGGTAGGGGTGGGTATTCTTAGGTTTTTCTTTTAATTGCTTGCTTTGGGGGGGGGGGGGGGGGAGCTGTTTTGAAAAGGGTTATTTCCTTTTGTTTTTATTGTGAGACTGTATAAGTATTGGGTTATTATTATTAAGATGTATCCTTAACGGGCGGGACTGGATGTAAAAAAGTACATGTGTGCTTATTCATTATCCTCGAAATAAAAGAATTTGTCATTGTCATTGTCATTGTCATTGTCTCTCTCTCTCTCTCTCTCTCTCTGGTTTAGAAAAATAAAGCTTTTGAGAAACTATATGTATATTGAATTTTTTTTCCAGACATAAGAAGGTACATTCAGATCAAGATAGTGAATTGTGATTGATACATATGTATTTTTATGCATTTGTGAATTGTCTTCATTATTTCTTTCACTGAAAGTGAGCTTGGTATTGTGTATGTTATCGGGTTTTTGCCCACTCTGTGGCATTGTCAATTTCTCCTACGCCAACCATGTATTACGGCCTAAGGCCGAGATACATTAAATTTCTGAGTTCTGAGTTCTCTCTCGGGGACGGGGACGGGATAGCCTGGTGGTTAGTGTGATGCGCTAGTGATCTGCTGACCCGGGTTCGATTCTCGTTTAAGAGGATTTTTCCCCTGGAGTTAACATCAATGCCGACTCCACCCTCCCCAAAAGTCTTTCGGATGAGACTATAAACCGAGGTCCCGTGTGCGAACGCAGGCAGAACATCTTGCGCACACGTTAAAACCCGTTCCGTTTTTCGGAAGAGTAGGCCATTGTGTGCCGGTGGGAACGGATGACAAATTTTACAAAACTACATACACACGGGGACTGGATGAAAAAAAGGACATTAACCTCGAAATAAAAGAATTTTTAAATTTTAAAAATAAATAAAAATTTTCTCTTTTCTCTCAAGTAGTACAAGTGGGGCTAGAGAGGAGAGAAATCACACTTCAGTGTGAATAATACTAAAACTAGCCTGTGTGTGTGTGTGTGTGTGTGTGTGTGGGTGTGTGTGTGTGTGTGTGTGTTGGTGTGGTGTTTTTGTGGTGTGTGTCTGTGTCCCGTGTGGGGTGTGTGTGTGGGGGGGGGGGGGGGGGGGAGTGTGGGGGTGTGTGGGGGTGTTAGTGTGTGTGTGTGGTGGGTGGTGTGTGTGAGTGTGTGTGTGTCTGTGTCTGGTGGGTGTGTGTGTGTGGTGGGGGGGGGGGGGGGTGGGAGTGTGGGGGTGTGTGGGGGTGTTAGTGTGTGTGTGTGTGTGTGTGTGTGTGGGGCGTGTGTGTGTGTGGGGGGGGGGGGGGGGGGTGTGTGTGAGTGTTGTGTGTGTGTGTGTGTGTCTGTGAGTGTGGGTGTGTCTAAGTGTGGGGGTGTGTGTGGATGTGTGTGTGTGTGTGTGTGTGGGTGTTGTGTGTGGTTTTGTGTGTGTGGGTGTGTGTGTGTGAGTGTGTGTGTGTGTGTGCGTGGGGTGTGTGGGTGTGTGTGGTGGGGTGTTTTGGGTGGGGGGGTGTGGGGGGGGGGGGGTGTGGGTGTGTGTGTGTGTGTGTTAGTTTTGTTAGTGTGTGTGTGTGTGTGTGTGGGGTGTGGTGTGGGTGTGTGGGTGTGTGTGGGTGTGTGTGTGTGTGGGGTTTTGTGTGGGGTGTGTGGGGGGGGGGGGGGGGGGGTGTTAGTGTGGGTGTGTGTGGATGTGGGGTGGGTGTGTGTGGTGTGTGTTTTGTGGGGATGTGTGTGTGTGTGTCTGTGTGTGTGTGTCGTGTGTGTGTGGTGTGTGTGGTGGTGTGTGTGTGTGTGTGTGTGTGTTGTTGTGTGTGTGTGGTGTGTGTGTGTGTGTGTGGGTGTGTGTTGTGTGTGTTGTGTGTGTCGTGTGTGTTGTGGTGTGGTGGTGTTTTGGGGTGTGTGTGTGTGTGTGTGTGTGTGTGGTGTGTGTGTGTGTGTGGGGTGTGGTTGTGTGTGTGTATGTGTGGATGTGTGGTTGTGTGTGTGTGTGGGTGTGTGTGTGTGTGTGTGGGTGTGTGTGTGTGTGTGTGTGTACAGACAGACATACAGACAGACGAACAGAGAGAGAGACTGAGACATAGAGACTGAGAGACAGACAGAGAGCAAAAACCAGCCAGACAAACAGAGACAGACAGACACGGTGATTATTTCAAAGGCTTTAAACAAACCCCTCCTTTTATTTTATTTTATTGTTTATCCATTTAGTTGGGTTTTCCTAAAGTGACAGCAGTGATTCCATTCTTTCTGTATGTAAGCCAACACAACAGATTTTGACCACAAAGCAATTTCGCGGAAGCCGGTTAACTTGATAATCCTTTCAACTCCCCCCGTGGGGATGCGGGGGGCCTATCATTTTAGCGCACGTAAAAGAACCCACGGCAACAAGAGAGCTGACCCTGGCAAAATTCTGTAGAAAAAAAAAGCCACTCTGATAGGGAAACAAATACAGTTGCAGACAGGAAAAATAATTGGTGGTGCCGCTCTTGTGGCGACGCGCTCTCCCCGGGGAGAGCTGCCCGAATTTCACGCAGAGAAATCTGCCGTGACTTAAAGTGGTTTAAGTAAATAAATACCAGTATGACTAACATCCCAACCTTCTGGAAATTATCTGCTGGGAATGTCCTCTTTTCTATCTTTCTCTTTGTTTCTGTTCTGTTCCTTTTCTTCCTGTCACCTCCTTCTTGTCTATTTTCTGCCTTCTTGGTCCATTCTCCTGCCCTATTTTTCCCTCCAAACAGACTTAATAAAAGATCACAATACACTCTCACGCTGAAGTCGGATGCGCTGGGCCTGACTTGTCAGGCGCTAAAAGGCAGCGCAACGCATTTTGGCCTTAAAAGGCAGCGCAACGCATTTTGGCCTTAAAAGGCAGCGCAACGCATTTTGGCCTTAAAAGGCAGCGCAACGCATTTTGGCCTTAAAAGGCAGCGCAACGCATTTTGGCTCATATGACAACTGCTGTGTGAGCGTTCGACGAAGAAGAATGGGCCTAATCCTTTTTCAACGTCAATTTTTATAATCATAACTGGGTAACCATTACTCACAATTCATCATTTTTCCTCCCAGTATAATAAACGAGGCTTGAAAGTGCAGGTGGTGTGAGGTCACGTGTACAACACTCATTTAGTGCACGTACTAGAACCCACGGCAACAAGAGAGTTGTCCCTGACAAAATTCTGTAGAAAAAAGCCACTTTGGTGGGAGACCAAAATAATACATAATTGTGCAGAGAGGAAAGGGGGGAAAAATCATGGGTGGCGCTGTTCTTGCGGCGACGCGTTCTCTCCAGTGAGAGCAGCCTGACTTTCACGCTGATACATCTGCCGTGACTTGAAGTGGTGTACAATACAATACAACGCAATACAACACAACACTACACTACAATACAACACAATACAAAACAATGCAATACAACACAACATAATACAACACAACATAATACAACACAACGCAATACAACACAACATAAAAACAAACACAACACAATACAACACAACATAAACAACACAACATAATACAACACAGCATAATACAACACAACATAATACAACACAACACAATGCCAAGGCACCCTCTAGACTCGGGTTTGCCCCCAAAATTGGTTTAAAACAAACAAACAAACGAACGAAACGAACAAACAAACAAACAAACAAACAAACGAACGAACAAACAAACAAACAAACAAACAAACGAACGAACAAACAAACGAACAATTGCTCCTAGTCTGCCTCATCAGAATCAGAGTCATCACGCAGGCCAGCCTGCTCCTTGTCGAACAGCCCACAGAACACCCGGTACTCCGCCACCTGGAACTTGCCGAACCTCCTACAGAACGCCTTGTCCGAAGTCCCGATAATCTGGTCCAGAGTGGCGTTGGGGCTTCTCTCCCCTCCCTTGCGCTTCGCCATGTGAAAAAGCCGGCCCGGACGAGGAAAGTGTGCCGCTTCTTGATGTGCGAGAGCGAGTGGTTGAAGAGCGAGGCGTACACCATCTGTCGCTGAGTGACGCTCATGTCGTGGAAGATGTAGTCGAACTTGGCTTGGATGTCTTGCCAAGGGTCGGTCAGCAGATGCGGGCACTTCAGGCCAAAGGTGACGACGTCCGCAGACTTGAACAGCTGCCTCAGCGCGGACATTCTCGCCCACACAGCAGACTCTGACAAGAGCAGCAAGGAAGGATTGTTGGACAGCAGCTTGAACAGCTTCTCCTCCCCAAACCCCGCCCCCCTCACGGCATCCACAGTCTTGCTGATCTGCGACTTGGAGGTCTTGGTGAGGGCAGGGAGGTGCTGGACCACGCTGACCACCTGCCGCGCAGCCAAGCCCAGGTCCAGAAGGAGGTGGACGGTGGAGAGGATGGAGTGGCGATGGTGGAGGAGGGAGGGAGGGGTGGGTGGAGAAGGCGGCGAGGATGTCTGGAGGTGACCAGCCGCAGTGGTGCAGCCCCAGCACCAGCTCCTCCTCCAGTTGCGGCAGCGGCACTGACCGCGCCATCACGTCCTTCTGGCCGACCTGCTCCACCATCTCTTGACTCAGCATTCTCAGATCTTCCTCCGTGTTCAACCTCCCCCCCGTACCTTGGGACTCGGCTTCTGAACGATGGGAGTCGTCTGGTGAACGTTGCCTTCCAACGTCTGCCTCAGCTTCAGGAACAGACTGTGGCCGCCGACTCTTTCTCCCGCCACTGCCTTTGAGAGGAACTGCGTGTTCCTTTTCTGGTCTATGTTCAGAGCTTCTCCCTCTGCTAGTGTGAAGACACTGCACTGATGCCTGACACACAGGTCCGTGTCCCTGTGGAAAGTGTCCAGGGAAATGCAGCAGTGTCTGTGACGTCTCTTTTGACAATGTCAGCTTTGACAATGTCAGCAGCCTTTTCTGAGGTAAGAATGACCGACATACACCGTGACACTGTTCTGAGTTGGTCAGAGGAATGTTTGTGCAACTCTGTGAGTAGTTTGCAGTTCTGGTCACGGAGCTAGGCTTGGTTGTGGAATGGTGTGAAGCGCTGAGGAAGAAGTGTCGCTTTCTTTGGTGACACTGGTTTGCACACCCCCTGAGCAACTGTGACCACTGACTTTGATTTACAGAGGGTAAAACTCGTGACAAATTCATTCTGGAGACTTTGTCTATAAACCCCTCTCCTTGTTAAAACAAATCTTTGGGTAAGGTTGTACTAACGGAATAAGACAACTTGATTTCCTTGTTACCTCAAACTTTCTTTAAACTGAAAAGAATCGGGTCACTGTTTGGCATATAATGATCTGCATGTTCTATCCACTTGTCTAACTTGGATAGATTTCAGTTCTGTCGCTTACTAGTGGCAGTATCACTCTACAAGAATGAATCTTGAGTATATGATAAGATGCTACATTCCGCTTCTACTGTTCAATTTTGCTTCGAAATCTGCCCAGCCCTATACAACCTTTTAGTCGATAAACGATGGTGTTTTCCTGTATGTTCAATTACAAGACATCAACAAAAATCAGTGTGTTTTAAAATCTCTGAATCTTCTTCCATATAGTCTAACACATCAGAAAACCGACATGACTTTTTCCACATAGAAATCTTTCAGTCCACATAGAAATCTATCAGTAAGTGATCACAGAACGTGTGAGGCTATGGAGAGTTGACCGTTGCACTTTTTCTTACTTTGTCATCACCAGACGCAGACTTAAAAAAAATTCAAAGTGTCCACGGTTTCTCAGAACTGCTACAGAAACAAAGGAGAGATTTCTACAACTGGGCGGTATTCTTAAATAAAACTAACACATAGTTATCAGCAAGATAAAAGACATACACATTCACAATGTCTTTGTACAAGATTTGTACACATTTAGAAATGCGGCACATGAACAATGTTGTCCTAAGATCTATGTCCACACATTTACAGCGTCTTCAAGAAATAGTTGCGTACAATAACAAAGTCTTCAAGTACAACTATTACAACAACGTCTTCAGGTGCGATACATCCAGAAACAGTGACATGAAGTGTGACACAGAGTAGTGTGCTCAGGTGAGACCAGCACACATTATTGATGCTGTCAGGTGAGATTTTATACGTATTGCCTGGAGAGATGTACACGTTGATGTCCCCAGGTGAGGCTTTCACGCATTACTGATGTCTTCAGGTTATACATATCAACAATATTGCCCGGAGCGATGTGCTCGGTGATGTCCCCAGGTGAGGCTTTCACGCATTACTGATGTCTTCAGGTTATACATATCAACAATATTGCCCGGAGCGATGTGCTCGGTGATGTCCCCAGGTGAGGCTTTCACGCATTACTGATGTCTTCAGGTTATATAATAAACAACCACCCTATTGATCATCATTTCTATGCCGATGATACTCAACTTCAGTGCAGCGATACTGTTGAAAACTTGCCTTCCCTCTTGACAAATATGTCCCACTGCCTTCCCAAAACATTCAAAACTGGATGAAATCAGAACAAGTTACAACTTAATGCCGATAAAACCGAAGCCATGCTCATAGGGACCCAACATAAACTTTTCCTCTATCACAAAAACTTTAATAGAATTCGGGAATACGTCAGTTCCTTTGTCCAACTCTGGTTAAGTATTTAGGAGTAGTTCTTGACAACACACTCTCTATGAAAAAAATCATCACCCAGACCTGCCAGCTTTGCTACTATCAATTACGGCGCGTAAGCTCGATTCGCAAGTATCTGTCCACTGATGCAACTTCCAAGCTTGTCACATCTCTTATTCTTTCACGTTTAGACTACTGTAATTCTCTTTTGGCTGGCCTACCAGCATCATCTATCCACTCTCTTCAACGCATACAAAACTCTGCAGCTCGACTGGTCCTAAGAAAGAAAAAATCTGAACACATCACTCCTCTTCTGCGATCTCTTCACTGGTTGCCTGTCTCACAAAGACTGCAGTATAAAATCAATACCCTCTGTTTCAAATGTCTCCACAAAATCTGCACCCTCTTATCTCTGTAACTGTCTTTACCTGTACACTCCATCCCGTTCCCTTCGTTCAGCCGCAGATACTTTGTGCTTTCGAACACCCAGATTCAAACAAACCACTGTTGGCCGTCGCTCCTTCTCTGTTTCTGGTCCATCCACCTGGAATGACCTCCCTCTTTCACTTCGTCAAAAGCCTTCACTTGATTCCTTCAAATCCAGCCTCAAAACACACTTATTTCCTACCTGAGACTTTCCCCCACATATCTGTCCCTAATTTTCAACAGCATCTTTCACCGTCTAAGTGTTGTTGCGTGTGTGTGTGTGTGTTGTGTGTGTGTGTGTGTGTGTGTGTGTGTGTGTGTGTGTGTGTGTGTTGTGTGTGTGTATGTGTGTGCGTGCGTGTGCGTGCGTAGTGCGCGCGCATGGATTTCTCATTATGTTTAAGGAGAGTTGCATGCCTGTAAATGATTGAGTGCAAGCGCTTCGATTTGTTTGTTTTTTACAAGATTCAGCGCTATATAAATTCCATATATTATTATTATTATTATTATTATTATTATACATATCAACAATATTGCCCGGAGCGATGTGCTCGGTGATGTCCCCAGGTGAGGCTTTCCCGCATTACTGATGTCTTCAGGTTATACATATCAACACTATTGCCCGGAGCGATGTGCTCGGTGATGTCCCCAGGTGAGGCTTTCACGCATTACTGATGTCTTCAGGTTATACATATCAACAATATTGCCCGGAGCGATGTGCTCGGTGATGTCCCCAGGTGAGGCTTTCACGCATTACTGATGTCTTCGGGTGAGATGTGGACAGTTCACCATGCTTCCTGAGGAGGTTCTTCAGCCTGACGTCTGCAAAGTTCTCCACCCTTGTCTGGAACCTGCACAACATACAGGTAACGGAGTGAACAGGCCGGTCGAGGAGATCTTTCTTTCTTTCTTTCTTAGTTTCTCTGTGTGTGTGTGTGTGTGTGTGTGTGTGTGTGTGTGTGTGTGTGTGTGTTGTGTGTGTGTTGTGTGTGTGTGTGTGGTTTGTGTGTTGTGTGTTTGTGTGTGTGTGTGTTGTGTGTGTGTGTTTTTGTGTGTGTGTGTGTGTGTGTGTGTGTGTGTGTGTGTGGTGTGTGAATACCGTCAGCGCCTGGACTTTATCACAGTTCTTGATTAAACCATTGACGCTGGGGGCAACAGCAAAGTGAGAGGCTGTATGACCAGTGGCTTTCCCACTCATGGAATTCCACTTTACACCTTAGTCTTTAGTGATCGACTATGACTCTCTGACTAGGAGGCTTGACTCGCACAGTCCTTACGTGCTGCAGCCCTGGGGGCTGGTTGGCCTTTGGAGAACATCTCCAACGCTGACTGTTCTTATGCCCACTTGGCCGAGAGAGTGGGGATGTACTGTAGGCAAGGCATCTCCACTATAATCAAATTTCTGCCCAGTTTCCAAAACAGCAGCTGCCTCCTCTGCTGTTTTGAGGTCATCGTCAGACACGACGGACAAACATATACTGTGTGTGTTGTGTGTGTGTGTGTGTGTGTGTGTGTGTGTGTGTGTGTGTGTGTGTGTGTGTGTGTGTGTGTGTGTGTGTGTGTGTGTTCTTTTTTTCCTTTATGTCTGTCTTTCTTTCGTTTGTTCATTCTTTCTCTCTGTCTGTCTGTCTATCTATTGATTGATTGATTCTTTTATTTCGAGGATAATGGAATAACCCCCCCCCCCCACCCCACTTTTTCTTTTTATATCTTGCAGTTTTGTCAACTTTCTCTTCCGTTTCCACTGGCACACAATGGCGTACTCTTCCAAAAGGCTGTTCGAACTGGTTTTAACATGTGCGCAAGATGTTCTGCGTGCGTTCACACACGAGGCCTAGGAAAAAATAGGCTAACGGACCTTACGCAATTTGATCAGACTATTTTCGTTTCTATATATAAGGGCAGAAGAGTACTCACATTGGTAAATAAGGGTTATACTGAAAACGTGATGTAAATGCCATGACATCCCCCCCCCCCCCCCCCACTGTCCCCCTAAGAAAATAGTAACCCCCCCCCCCCCCCCTCCTCACATGAGCTCAAATCTTAGCCAATTACTTACACAGTCTCAAACACTAACACACACGATTGAAATAAATGGGGGGGGGGGGAGGAGATAAAAGATATCATACATTGCTTAACACTCCCCCTTCCCCCCACCCCCTGTTCCTCGACTTGAGCTCTGAGGTTCACCACTGGTGAGATGCGATCCCTTTTAACCCATCACTGAGGTAGCCGCATTCCGACTTCGGGGATGGCGTCTAAACACAACACCTGTGTGCATGCGGGGTTTGGGGGGGGGGGGGGTTAAATTTTTCATCCATTCCTACTGGCATGAAACAGCCCACTCTTCCGAAAGGCGGAAGGGGTTGTTCTGCGAGCGTTCGCACACGGGGCCTCGGTTTAGCTCGTTCAG
>CM054160.1:48538777-48570533 GCA_028751875.1 Rapana venosa
TGAAAAGTATAAAAACGGTCCGGGGAACCCCCCCAAAGTGAAAATTTTTTTTAGATTGTTCCCCCATACATGGTACTGTGTATGAATAACGGTCTGGATATTGGTATTTTGGATTCAATAAACAAAGGCTGCGTCATTCTGCAACAAAGATGTTGTGCACATAAAAGAACACATGGCAGCGGCACTCGTGTTCTAGGAAAACATCTGTAAAAGCCGCCATGACAGAGAACCGTCGTAATTTTATCCAGTTTTTGTCCTGAGTTTGGTGGCACTGCATTCATGGCAATGCGCTGTCCCTGGAAAGAAGAGTCAGTCCAACTTTCATGCAGAGACATATGCCATGACTAAAAATAGCGTGATGAATTGTATGTTAACCATATGGCACAATATAACGTAAAACAAAACAAAATGATACAATACAAAACAACACAAGAGATGTTAAAGACTTTATTAACTTTGCATGTGCATGTGTATATAGTTTCAAACTGTACAAGAAGAGTGTTGTGTCCTTAGCTACTATACATAACTACTTTCCTTGCTTTTGCTTTTTGTGTAATTTTTTATCTGTATATCAAAGTATACTTTTTGACACTCTAGATTGTATATTAAGCAAGATTTTAAAAAGAGTCGTTTGTTGTTTTGTTTTTGTTACAGTGATATAAGCAAACAAGCAATAGCAGCAACAACAGTAGATACTAAACCGCACAAAATAAATAAATAAATAAAAAGGCAACAACCAGTCACCACACGTGTCTGTCTCCTCAACACCAAAAAGGACTGTGCCCTCACAAAGGCTCACAATATCAAGCACCTGGTGCTGACCTCACTAGCTGACTCAGCACACAGGACAAGGAGAAGGACAGGGAAACAAACGGGAACTGACCTGAAGAAAAGCAGACCCCCCACTGGGGTCACTGACCTTACCTTGACCTGTACACGCAGCAACGAGGGCAGAAGACAGGGGCCAACACAACTCCACGTGTAGTGCAGATTAGGACGTCACCCTTTGATCCTGACTACGTCACACAGGACCAACACAGCCCATGAAACACACAGTGTAGCCTCCCTCCATACAACTTGGCCTTGGTGGCTGTGAGAGACAAGGTGACCACAGGGAAAATAGTGACCAGTAAACCAGGAGAGTGACGCCTGTCTGTCCTAAATGTAGGAGCAAAGTGTCAAGCCATTGGTTGCTAGGATACAGTTTAGGATGACGATGATGTCTGGGTTTTTTCCATGTCCTTGTGTGTATCTTGTGTGCTCCAGACACATTACTGCAGTACATTTCTTTGATATCACCACACCACCCCCATCTCCTGTCCCTGAAAAAGGTGGTTGTTGCTGCTGTTGTTGTTGCTGTTAGCTTCTAATACTTCTGATGTTTCAACATTGCTTGTCAACAGAAAGCAGAGACACCAGTCTTCCTGGTCCTGTGCTATACAGTGCTGGTGGTCCATGTCGCTTCCAGACCATGTTTTGTCTTGTAGGCAGGTACGTGTCAGTCTACTGTTGCGTGTGTGTAGTTCCCACTACCCAAGTCGTGACAAGGATTTGCTGTGATCTGCTGCTTCTGCTGATTGATGTGCGGGCTCCTAGGGTTTGCATTGCGTAGTTGCTGACTGTTTTCAAGGACCACACCTTTGATTAAAGAGTGATTACAATGCTGCTCAGAAAGAAAAGGTACTAATTTGCTGCCTCCCTTTTCTGACGTACCTGTTTTGCTGTTCCCATACTGCTCATTCCAGTCACACTGCCCAGTCAGCCAGGCTTGACATGTTGTATCCTCAAGACCACACGCCCACAGTGAGTGGATCAGAGTCAAGCTGCCATAAGGACACCAACCAGAAGAGCCCTGCACTGATGCTGGGTCACTTCAGTGGTGTTCAGTGGTACCTATTCCAACCAAACACACACAGAACACCACCTGCTAAGCCCTCACCCTGCTGATGACAATATTCCTGTGGTCATGGAAGCAGACTGCGTGAGGTGTCCATCTTCAGTGGTGACCACCACAACCTCTGACCAACGACCATCTCTCGTGAATCTGTAGGCCCTGAAGGCTGTGACATAAACTGACCACAGGGATGGACGTGCAGAGCAAACCCCAACTGAGGTCGCCATGAGACCAAGGCAACAGGGGTCACTGAATCAAAGACTGGTCCCTGGCATGGCATGGTGTCCATGGTGATGAGGATGACGTCACGATGATGCTGTGGAGGCGCACCAGCTCTGTGACTACTTGACAAGCCTGTCCTCTGCGCTTCCTGTCATAACAACATGGGGTGTCGCCCAAACCCTAGAGATGAAGACACTTGCAGTAGAAGTCAGGTCATGTGGGCAACACTCTCACAGTGACACCTGTAAAGTGGATCATGTTCACCTGTGTGGTCCCACCCTTCCCCATCAGCCCATAGCAAAGTCATTCAGGGTCGGTGCCTGTCAAACGTCTGAAAATATAACGCTATTGCTTTTACAGGATACAAACCCACGACCTTCCCCAACTTTCAGCCAGGAATTCAATGCGCTAACCAGTACACCATGGAGGCTGGTCTGTTTTTCTTATCTCTGTTCTGGGAGTCCCAGAAATGGTGTGCGGTGTTTTCTGTTTTCTGTAATCTTTTGTTTGCATTCAGTAGTTGCTTTTTAGTTTGGATAACGTGTGCCGAGTCTTTTCTTTAACAAGAATAAATATAATGCTTTTGAAACAAATGTGAATGCTGGGGTGTATTTTTAAACTCTGTGCGGGCAGGTGCATGCGTGTGTGTGAATGTGAGAGAGAGAGAAAGTGTGTGTGTGGTGTGTGTGTTTGTGTGTGTGTGTGTGTTTGTGTGTGTGTGTGTATGTGTATGTGTGTGTGTGATTGTCTGTATTTCTGTTTGTCTGCCTGTCTGTCGCTCTCTCTCTCTCTCTCCTCTCATCTCTCTCTCTCTCTCTCTCTCTCTCTCTCTCTCTCTCACACACACACACACACACACACACACACACACACACACACACACACACACACACACACACACACACACATGTCAAACATACAGGGCAAGGGCTGGATGAAAAAGAGTATGTGAATGCTTACTCTGTAACCCTTGAAAAATAAAGATAATTCACTCTCCCTCTCTCTCTCGCGCTCTCTCTCTCTCTCTCTCCTCCCTCTCTTTCTCTCTCTCTCCCTCTCCTCTCTCTCTCTTCTCCTCTCTCTCCCTCTCTCTCTCCCCCGCTCTCTTTCGCTCTCTCTTTCTCTCTCTCTCTCCCTCTCTCCATCTCCCTCGCTCTCTCTCTCTCTCTCTCTCTCTCTCCATCTCTCTCTCCTCCTCTCCCCTCCTCTCTCTCTCTCTCTCTCTCTCTCCCTCTCTGTCTCTCTCCCTTGCTCTCTCTCCCCCTCTCTCTTACCCTATCTCCCCGCTCTTTCTCTCTCCCTCTCTCCCCCCCCCCCTCCTCTCTCTCTCCTCTCTCTCTCTCTCCCTCTCTCTCTCTCTCTCTCTCTCTCTCTTTGTCAACGATTCCACTGACAGAACAATTGAAGTATTCAAAGGGAGAAAAATAACAAAACAAAAGTCACAAACAGTTTTAGGATTATGATGTCCCTTGCTTTATATAGCACATTACTTCATATCTTGTCTGTGTGTGTTTGTGTGTTGTTGTTGTTGTCTTCGATTTTACGTCTGTTCACTCTCAGTGATATTAGACGAATGTGTTTGTGTGTGTGTGTGCGTATGTATGCGTGTGTGTATGTGTGTGTATGTGTATGTATGTGTGTGTATGTATGTGTGTGTATGTGTATGTATGTGTGTGTATGTATGTGTGTGTATGTATGTGTGTTTGTATGTATGTATGTGTGTTTGTATGTATGTATGTATGTATGTATGTATGTATGTGTGTGTGGTGTGTGTGTGTGTTGTGTGTGTGTGTGTGTGTGTTGTGTGTGTGTGTGTGTGTGTGTGTGTTGGTGGTGTGTGTGTGTGTGTGTGTGTGTGTGTGTGCTGAATGGCCTGGCAATCAGCAATCTTAATACTAGGTGCAGTGATACCAACATTTAATCTTTCTGTCCAAATGTCTTGCTACTATCAATTACGGCGCATAAGCGCAATTCGCAAGTATCTGTCCACTGATGCAACTTCCAAGCTTGTCACATCTCTCATTCTTTCACGTTTAGACTACTGTAATTCTCTTTTGGCTGGCCTACCAGCATCATCTATCCACTCTCTTCAACGCATACAAAACTCTGCAGCTCGACTGCTCCTAAGAAAGAAAAAATCTGAACACATCACTCTTCTGCGATCTCTTCACTGGCTGCCTGTCTCACAAAGACTGGAGTATAAAATCAATACCCTCTGTTTCAAATGTCTCCACAAATCTGCACCCTCTTATCTCTGTAACTGTCTTCATCTGTACACTCCATCCCGTTCCCTTCGTTCAGCCGCAGATACTTTGTGCTTTCGAACACCCAGATTCAAACAAACCACTGTTGGCCGTCGCTCCTTCTCTTTCTGTCCATCCACCTGGAATGACCTCCCTCTTTCACTTCGCCAAAAGCCTCACTTGATACCTTCAAAATCCAGCCTCAAAACACACTTATTCCTACCTGAGACTTTCCCCCCAAATATCTGTCCCTAATTTTCAACAGCATCTTTCACCTTCTAAGTGTTGTTCCGAGTGTGTGTGTGTGTGTGTGTGTGTGGTGTGTGTGTGTGTGTGTGTGTGTGTGTGTGTGTGTGCGTGCGTGCATGCGTGCATACGTGCGCGCATGGTTTTTGAAATCTGTTGTTCATTATGTTTAAGGAGAGTTGCATGCCTGTAAATGATTGAGTGCAAGCGCTTCGATTTGTTTGTTTTTTACAAGATTCAGCGCTATATAAATTCCATATATTATTATTATTATTATTATTACAACTGACGATGATCACTTTCCATTTCTTGCTGAACACCAGCATTGAAAAGAACTGCTACAAGAAGTCTTTCAGCAGAGAAAGCAAGATCAGCTGCGAAGGTGTCTGTGCCTGGTTTGAATGAAAACGAATAAAAGAATGGAATACAACCTGTGACATGCATAAACCCATCAACAGTACTGGTATGCTTGTAGCACAGAGAACATACAGATCAAACACAAGAAAAGAAGAAGCATGCTAACATCACTGACGGGGCAGTAGCACCAGAGAAATAATATAGGTAAGAGCCGCTACATTGAATGAACGTATCAACATTACTGGTACAATCGAGGCACATGGATAAATGACATGTTAAACGTGTGACAAGAATAAACACATCAAAGTCGTCACACTAGGAGAAGTGTGTGTAAACCTTGTGGCATGAATAAACATCAACACTACTGGTGTGATCTATGCACTAGAAAAAGTGTTAGTGTTAATGGGCTCGGCAGCTTTCGTACGTGGACTTCACTGGTAAATCAAGGACAATGTGGTAAACAGATTCTGCAAGTTCTGCAAGAAGCATCAAGAAGAGAATGGGGAAGATCAGTAAGCTTCTGATCTGTGGGCACACAGGAGTGGGCAAAAGTGCTATAGTTGAACAGCTTCTTTATGGCAATGATGTGGTGGAAAGTCCTAGTCACTCTACCATTGAAGACATCTACACCGCTGTGATAGAAACAGACCGAGGGGTCAAGGAAAAAGTTCGCATTTTTGAAACTGGAGCTGCTGCAATGGAAGGTACAGAAGGAGATCTACCAAAGCACTATCTGAACTTCCCTGATGGATTTATTCTGGTCGACGATATCACCAGCTGGGAATCTTTCCGACGCCTGGACAGACTGCAAAAAGACATTGACAAACACAGAGACAAACGAGAGGTGCACATGATTGTGCTGGGCAACAAGAGTGAGCAGACTGAGAGGCGGCAAGTTCAGTTTGACACAGCTCAGGCCTGGGCCACTGAAGAGAAGTTGCGTCACTGGGTTTGTCCAGTGCCAACAAAAAAGTCTCTGGGGGATCCCTTCGTCTGGACACCTCCAAGATCCCCCACCCCTCCCAGCAAAACCAACTTCCTACCTGGCAGAAAGACAAGTCCACTGGCAGCAAACCTGGACACAAGCTGAGCTGTCTGTCACATAGCCGCTGACTGCGGGGGTTTCTGCTTCTGCTTGTGCGTGGACCACCACCACCCGCTTGTTTTCGTGACAATGAGTGTTACACCCTGTACACTGTTGCGAAGAAAGCGCTTTGATTTGTGGCTTTACAAGATTCAGCGCTATATAAATTCCATACATTATTATTATTATTAAACCATGTGACATGAATAAACATCAACATTACTGGTGTGATCTATGCACTAGGAGAAGTGTGTGTGTAAACCTTGTGACATGAATAAACATCAACATTACTGGTGTGATATAGGCTCTAGCAGAAAGGAAGACAAGAGAGATACGTGTTTTGAATGAAAGAGAACACATGCACCTCGTGTTGCAAAGTACTAATGCCTGTGATAAAAAAAAAATCCTCGCAGACGTTGGTCTGGCAGTATTGTATTTATTTAATTTTATATATTCTTTATAATCGAGGCTAATATGATAAAAATTTTAGGCCAAACAATGGCATAGCAGTACACAAAATAATGCCAAACGATGGAATGGCAGTAGCATAAACTGGCGCCAAACAATGGCATGGCAGTAGCATAAACTGGCGCCAAACAATGGCATGGCAGTAGCATAAACTGGCGCCAAACAATGGCATGGCAGTAGCATAAACTGACGCCGGACAATGGCATGGCAGGAAGCATAAACTGACGCCAAACAATGGCTGGCAGTAGCATAAACTGACGCCGGACAACAGGTTCAGGAAAAAAAGCAAAGCCGCAGTTTCAGACCAGTGGGTTTGACACAGGACAGCACAGGTGTGGGGGTTCAGCTCTTGTGTGCTCTTGTGGTGCCAACAGCCAGGACAGTCCATATACGCCACGACACCCCCACCCCCCACCCCCCCTCCTCCCCCATTCAGCACCTGGCAGATGTGTCACCAGCTGTATCCTGTCGTGTTCACATCATGCCAGCTTTGTTGCTGTCAACACGACCAACGCTTATAACTGCCAATAGCTGACCCACAGGTCTGTGAAAGATGTAACAAAACCGCATACATACGGGGACTGGATGTAACAAAGCACATAAGTTGCCACCGTTACACAATGGCCTACTCTTACAAATGTATGTGGTAAGTACGTGATGCATGTTTTAGCATAAACTCTCCCTTCCTGTCTCTCCCATTAGACTGGCGAGAATGTCAGCAGAATCACTACTGACTGTGGAAAGACGAAGATCATCTAGACACTTCACATGCCTTACTTGTCAGCAGAACCACTACTGACTGTGGAAAGACGAAGATCATCTAGACACTTCACATGCCTTACTTGTCAGCAGAACCACTACTGACTGTGGAAAGACGAAGATCATCTAGACACTTCACATGCCTTACATTGTCAGCAGAACCACTACTGACTGTGGAAAGACGAAGATCATCTAGACACTTCACATGCCTTACTTGTCAGCAGAATCACTACTGACTGTGGAAAGACGAAGATCATCTAGACACTTCACATGCCTTACTTGTCAGCAGAATCACTACTGACTGTGGAAAGACGAAGATCATCTAGACACTTCACATGCCTTACTTGTCAGCAGAACCACTACTGACTGTGGAAAGACGAAGATCATCTAGACACTTCACATGCCTTACTTGTCAGCAGAACCACTACTGACTGTGGAAAGACGAAGATCATCTAGACACTTCACATGCCTTACTTGTCAGCAGAACCACTACTGACTGTGGAAAGACGAAGATCATCTAGACACTTCACATGCCTTACTTGTCAGCAGAATCACTACTGACTGTGGAAAGACGAAGATCATCTAGACACTTCACATGCCTTACTTGTCAGCAGAACCACAATGATTGCAATGACTTGGGTAAGGTGTCTGTCTTCCCTCTCTAGGTGTTGATAACTTCGTGTATGCACTACAGAAAGAGATTTTTAAATTATTTTTAAAGTTCTTTTATATAATAATAATAATAATAATAATAATGTATGGAATTTATATAGCGCTTAATCTTGTAAAGCAACAAATCAAAGCGCTGATAATCGAAGATAATGGAATAAGCACTTATGTGCTTTGTTCCATCCAGTCCCCGTATGTATGCGGTTTTGTAAATCCTGTCAACTGTTCCCACCGGCACACAATAGCCTACTCTTACAAAAAGTGGAACAGGATTTAACGTGTGCGCAAGATGTTCTGTGTGCGTTGGCACACGGTTTATAGTGTCACCCGAAGGACATTTGGGGAGAGTGGAGTCTACACTGATGTTAACTCCATGGGAAAATATCCTCTTGAACGGGAATCGAACCCGGGTCATCAGATTGCCACCCCAACGTTCTAACCACTCGGCTATCCCCCCCCTCCAGCAGTGCTGTGTGCTGCACTGGTCTGTCTTCCTTCTGTAGGTGTGTATAACCTCATGTACGCACTACAGAAAGACATCACACACAGAGCCTGCTGTGTGCTGCACTGGTCTGTCTTCCTTCTGTAGGTGTGTATAACCTCATGTACGCACTACAGAAAGACATCACACACAGAGCCTGCTGTGTGTTGCACTGGTCTGTCTTCCTTCTGTAGGTGTGTATAACCTCATGTACGCACTACAGAAAGACATCACACACAGAGCCTGCTGTGTGCTGCACTGGTCTGTCTTCCTTCTGTAGGTGTGTATAACCTCATGTACGCACTACAGAAAGACATCACACACAGAGCCTGCTGTGTGTTGCACTGGTCTGTAATCCTGTCAGCACAAACATCCTCCATTCCTGTGTAGCAACAGAAGGGGCTCTACAAATGTTTTGTCAGTAATTGTATGATGGCTCGTTACATAAGACGACAACTACTAGGACGATGACTACTAATGATTAAACACAACAGACAAACCCAAAAAACCAAACAAACAAGTCTGTTCTGTGAGAAGAAGAAAAGCCTACATTAACTGGATACCTAGGCCAAGCTGGAACCTGCACCCGTCACCTCAAGAGCCCAACACTTTAACCACTGAGCCCCAATAGAGACGATAGCACAAGGCCACAGATGACAAGTGGTGTGATGTTATCCACAACAAGGACTTGTCATTGTTATCATTGTGGCAACAGCACAGCCTGACACTGTTATGATAGCCCATTACTCTATTGTTTCTGTGATCTCCTTTGACTCTCAGGTCATTTAGAACTTGTTGTTTTAGTCCACAAAGATATGTACGTACTTACAGGCACAGATGCACACACACACACTCACAACACACACACAACACACACACCACAACACACCACACACACACACTCACACAAACACCCAAGAACAGATGCAGGAGCACATACACGTGCACTAATATACACAAAATATATGTTTACATGCACGCGCACATACACAACCCACATGCATCTCTCTCTCTCTCCCTCTCTACTCTCTTCTCTCTCTCTCTCTCTCTCTCTCTCTCCTCTCTCTCATCTCTCCTCTCTCTCTCTCCTCTTCTTCTCTCTCTCTTCTCTCTCTCTCTCTCTCTCTCTTTCTCTCTCTCTCTTCCTCTCTATCCTCTCTCATCTTCTCTCTCTCTCTCTCTCTTCTCTACGTTCTCTATTCTCTCTCTATATTCTTTACTCTCTCTCTCTCTCTCTCTATATCTCTCTCTTCTGTTCTCTTTCCTCTCTATCTCTCTCTCTCTTTCTCTCTGCTCTCTATCTCTCTCTTCTCTCTCGGTTTTGTTGATTTTTTTAAGGTCAAGCATCGTTAAAACCCCAGTCATATCTTTGAATCACATATAAAACTGTACATTCTTGAGTCTACCAAGGTATCTATGCTCAGTCTACAAGTTTACGTAGAAGATATTGTTTTTGTTGTTGTATGCCTTTTTTGCATCTTATCCATTTTGCCTTAAAATGAACTTGTGGTACTATAGCAAGGTATATCAAACATTCAAGTTCAGAGCTCAGACTTCTCTTGTCTTCTCTATCTTTATTTCTCATTCTTTCTCATTTTTCTTAAATGATCTGTGGTCTAAGCCGCTTCCCTTTCTCAATCACTCACTCTCTCTCTCTCTCTCTTCTTTCTTCTCTGTCCACCCTTTTTCCCTTGTTCTCTCCGTTCTTTCTTCTCCTCTCCTTCTCTCTCTCTCTCTCTCTCTCTCTCTCTCTCTCTCTCTCTCTCTCTCTCTCTCTCTCTTTCTCGCTCTCTCTTTCTCTCTCTGTGGATGTGTTTATTCTCCGTCGCTCATTCCCCCTGTACGATTACCTAACGAATCTTTCCCACCAGACGAGTAAAATTAGGTCTAAGGCCGATGTATATCAAACCATTTCAGATTCAGAGGTCAGAGTTCTCTGTCTCTCTCTGTCTCTGTCTATCTGTCTCCCTCTCTCTCTCCTTGTGTCTCAAACTCTTTCTCTCTCTCTCTCTTTCCATCCCCCTCTCTTTCCCTCCTTCTCTTCTCCCCTTCTCTTTCTTCCCTTCTCCTCTCGTGTCTTTCTGTTTGTCTCTCTCTGTCTCTCTCTCTGTCTCTCTGTCTCTCTCTGTCTCTCTCTGTCTCTGTCTCTCTCTCTCTGTGCCTCTTTTTTCTCTGTCGCTCCTTCCCCCTGTATGATTACCTAATGAATTTTTCCCATCAGACCAGTCTGTATATCAAAGATGCATTGAGTTCATCTGTTGTCATCACGGGGTCCTGATAACTCAATAGTCAGAGCACTCACTTTACCCCAGCTGATATGAAACAACGCTGAGAGTGGATACCAAGTAGCTGACTGACTGTTTGTTTCACATAGCTTCAGTACAGTCCTCCCAGTTCACCCAACTGTCAATGGGTACCTGCCCTCTTTAATGTCAGGGAAGGTAAAGCAGCCAGAGAAAAAAGATGGGCGCCGCCCTCAATATGCTGACCCCTAGAGAAGCTGAGGTCTGTGACACCTTGCTCCCTGAGGACCACATAGCTTATCCAACCTCTCTCTCTCTCTCTCACCCGTCCCTCTCTCTCTGTCTCCCTCTCTATCTGTGTAAGATGGATATATGTACAATTCGATGCCTTAGAGCAACAACCGTCTATCGACAGAGCCGCCATTTTTCGAAAGTTTTGAGTTACACTCATTTGAAAAGCTTGAAAGGTCAGAACAAATCGAGGATTGAAAGGAAGTATTCAGTTATTGGAAAGAGAATGGGTATTGATGCAATCTTTATCGTAACATCTTTATACATGTAGAAGAAAGCGCATAAATGCATATTTACAACTGGTGGTCTGTTTTTGTCCGGAATTTTCTTGCAGTCTGCATGTGAAACTTTGATGTCCACTAATACTGGTCCTCTCAAAGCCATGCTAGGCTAGGCTAGTGCAGAAAGTGGAATTTCCTGTAAAAGCCAGGATAGCAAAAACATTGGCTGTGAAGGTAGTCAACCTTGCTTGCAGAGAAAATACAGCAGGCATGGCACAAAGTTGACCCTTTTTCCCCAGAAAGTTCGAACTCAAGCCATCATTTTCAGCAGGAAAACCCAAAAACCCCGGGGCCCCCCCAGTTTAATAAACCCTGCCCAGCAGCCCAAGTTAACCCACCCGGGCAAAAGGGTTTTCCCACAGCTGGTTTCCGCTGTTGCAGCCCCCCGTCCCAGAAAAGTGGCATTAAATTTTTCTTAAAATTTAGGGGAAAAAGCGGGATGCTGTCAGTAGTCCGTTACTCTGTGAAATTTGCTAGGGTAATTTTGTGCAACAAAATTTCCCTTAAAAAAGCCTTTGAAATGAAAAAACTTTCTTTCTATGCATTTGTCATCTGAAAGTTTACGTCATTCAACGAAGTATAAAAAACTCAAATTGTAATATTTTAGGTAAAACTTTTTTTTTTCAAGGCATATATATATAATATATATATTTAATATTATATAATATATATATTTATTATTATATATTATATATAAAAGGAGAGAGGAGAGGAGAGAGAGAGAGAGAATAGATATATGTATAGATATATATTATATGTATTTGATGATAGATGATAGATAGATGTAATGATGATAGATAGATTGATGAGTTTTTGGTAAAAACACCCTGTACTGTACCCTAAGATAGGGAAAAAACCCCGGAAGCTCAACCACTTACTGTTTACCAAAAACCCCGGCAACTTTGGCCCGTTTCGGTTTCGCCTCAGGACCAAAATTGATATTTTTATAAAAAAACATTACCTTGACTGGGGCTTTTCCCTTCTCTCTACTAAAACAAAAGAAACTAATTTTTTTTTTGAGGGGGAAAAAACAAAAAAATTTATGGGAATTTATGCAAAAAACAATATCTTATCAAAAACTTATCAAGAACTTATCAAAAACTTTCAAAACTTCCCAAGAATTTATCAAGAACTTATCAAGAACAAAACAAGAACTATTTAAGGGAACTTGACAAAAAAAAAGCCCCTACAAAAACTTATCAACAACTTATCAACAACTTGTCAAGAACAACAACAATTATTTTACACAAAATTATGAAAAAGAAGACAACATGAATTTGCGACAACTTTTGTGAGACATCTACTGGTTTCTAGTAAAGAAAAAATAACAGATGAAAGAGTCTACTGGATAAGAAGGAGAAGTTGTACTTCTTGCCTTGTAATAAAACAAAAAAATACTTAGGAACACAACTAACATGAACAGGTGCACAGTTTCACCACAAGAATTTATTAAGTTTTTTAATAGTATGAACCCCCTTTTTGGAGCAAAGATATGAAACCCTAGGCATACTGTTATTGGTCATATGCTAAAGCCAATAGGGTTTTTAAGTGGACTCAGAACGACTTAGCAATGCCCTCTCCAAGATCCTATTTTTTTTAGAACGCCGGAGACATTTGGGCTGTGTATTATTACCTTTTTTGGCTCTCGTTACACCATAGCTGCTAGTATGAAACTTTAAAAACAATACAATTTAACCACATAGAAAAAGATGGAAAAACAGAACACAGTATAAAACCCAACAGGAAGCCCCGGAGAATGCCAAAAACCCAAGAGCAACCTCCCTTTACAAGTGACATCTGTAACAAAAAAAACCGGGGAGAGTTAAAGCTGGAAAAGGGGTTAGCAGAATGGAACGACAGAAAAAACTTGAAACCCAAAGCAAAGCAAAAACTTATCTGGAGAAACATTAGAAAAACGATGCCATAAAACACAAAAAAAAGACACAGCCCACCAAAAAAAAATATTTCTTACTTAATATATGGTTAACAGATGGAATTGGTTAAAACATTTTATGGGAATGGAGAAAAAACAACCAGCAAGACAAGAACGCAGAAAGAAAAAAGCCAAAACCACAACCACAGCCACAACCTTTGCAAAGCAAAAGCTTACAACGATCCTTTCAAGATTATTAAAAATAAAAATAAATAATTTATACTTATAGAAAGAAAAAGAGTACAAAAAGACTGCAGTCAATCTGGTCTACCACGCTGCCGTTTTTGGGCATCTTAGTGTGGGCTATAATGTTAGGAAAGAGTTTTAAAAAATGAGGCTGCTGATTTAGGAAAATAATTTTGAAGACAGCGCCAAGTTTGTGGTTGTAACAGACCCATTGCTAAAAAAGATTTCGGGTAAAGCGGGGAATCACCCAAAAATATTAGCCATAAATAAAAATGGTTTCTTTAGTGATGAGGTTGGTGGTGCTTAGTTAACGCATTTGCTTTTACGGGCAGCAACTATTTGTTTTCAAAACTTCATCAGCAAAAAAGGGAAGAGACATGATAAAGCATAAACAACTGAACAGAGCACGGGCAGAATACAAAGACAAAGAATTCTCATTAGACTTTTTTAATAAAAAACTTCGGAAAAGGGGAATGCTCAAAAACTTTTCTGATTTTTGCGGGGAAAATAAAAGGTACAAATTTGACGGAAACAAATATCCCTATTCTAACCACACTTCGTGATTATTATAAACCCCACTGAAACCCAAAGAAGGCAGATGTTTTTATTTGGGGGCATGACAATATATATTTCTTAGCACAAAAGGGTTGGGTTTTAACCAACAGGCAATTTTTTTTACTTTTTAATTAAACAAGGGATGCAAACCTTAAGTTTAACTACACCCCAAAAAGGGTACGGGAAAAAGGACAGGGGCTTTAAAAATGGCATTGCAAGGAAAAGTTCCGAAAGCAAAAAAGTGGCTGTCAAACAACATAGGGAGATCATTTCCCTGCAAAAGGCCTTTAAAATAGACCCTCCTTTATGAACATAAGCCAAATGATATCATCAAATAGACCTTTTATACTTACCCATGACCAATCAGAAGAAAGGGGTAAAGTATGCTTTTAAATGTGGGGACTAGCTTCTAGGTAAAAGATGCGGCCCCCTTACTGAAAAGGTGCCCCCGCAACGCAGTTGCTTTGCAAAAAACTATGTGGGCCCACTAAAAAACCCCAGACTTTTTCAGGCGATAGGGTAAAGATTTTAAAAGGAGCATTTAATCAGTTGTTAAAACAGGAGTGAAAAAAAAGGGGGTATCCAGGAAACCCACAGATCTAAAGCATGGTTGAAAGTTTAACAAGCTGTTAGCAAAAGACTGTTTCATATCATACCACCAAGGAAATCATGATCCCGGGCAACAAAAACAGATGGGTAAGAAGACGCCTGCATTTTTTGGAAGCAATGAACCTGAGATAACAAAAAGCCCGGGGTTTAAAACCGGGACCCCATCAAAAAAAAAAAACGAGCACATCCAAAAAACACCTTTAAGCAAACCACAAATCCTTTGGGAAGAACTGGATATCGTAGCTCCGGAAAAGCTGAAGCCAGCGACAGTAAAAAACGAGCAACGACCCACGGGAGCATAGACATAAAAAAAAAAAAAATTGGGAGATGGATCCTCCTATTTTTATTTGTCTTACCTGCACCCAGGGGGCTTTGTTAGAGAGGAACTGCAGCTAGTGCACCTAATACTCCCCCCTCTTTAGAAGGAAGGCTACTATTTCATCAGAAGTAAGTGACGTATGGTCTCTTCTATTTGTTTTTGTTACTACAATTTATGGAAATTTTTTGATAATACTGAAGTGGTTGGACACTCTCTCATATCTAAACAACCCCAGAATATTATTTAGCACCTTTTTTTTTTTGTGCCATGCAATTTTTATTTCTATTTCCTCACCAAATCGTCTGAAGTCAGCACTGTAAAAGCAAGGCGGGGGCTTGTACCACTACCATATATTTGATAAAGAGTAAACAATCCATTGTAGTCTAAAACCAAATTTTTAACTCGTATAAAAATGTTTAAAAAAAATTAAATTTAAATTAAATTAAACTGTTTTTTCCCAGGCCCAAGGCGTATATGCTCGGTGAAGAATAATCGTTTTTGTCCTGCGCAATCAATGTCTTTTTTTAAAAACCACGTTGTGTTGTTTTGGGTGCAGGGGAGCAAGCTTTGGGTTGTCATGGAAAATACTCCCCTTAAAACAGACCTCTTTGTGTTATCAGACTGATGCGTTTTGACCACCTGTTTGCCAAAAACCCTTTTTCCCTTTTTTTTAAAAACACCTGTCGGGCTTGCAACGCTATACATTTTGGCCCTTCCCCCAACTATTCTTTGAAAATAGTCCGTTCATCTCCCTTCATTTACAATAACTTTTTTTTTTACGATGAATGCAAGGACTGTCTTTGGAAAATCACTGGTGTCATCCCATGACTCCAACCCCAGCGCTACGCCCTCTACGGGTCTTTGTATTATCTTTTGTGGGTATGTCTAGGAAAAAGATCTGTGTCTGGTACAAGCCCTTACAGCGGGTTTTGGGGGTTTAAATAATCAACAAAAACTCCAGCTCAACAGCTTTGACAGCTCCCAACTAAACCCAATGAAAACTGTTTGTCTGTTAACCTGCCCCTTCTTCACTGATGCCATCAAAATGTCATGAAAATTGCCCCTTTGTCTTGTGCTTGGGGTTTTTATGTTACTTTTGGCTTCATTTTCTTTTGTGACTAGTCTGACACTTTTTTTGGTGGTTCTCCATTTTTTTACCAAACAGCTGTTGTTCAGAGCTTGAAGTAAACCTTTTCTGATGCATCCTTGCCCTTTGTTCTCCAAACAGGTTCTTCATGATTATGGGTTTTATGAATTGCTCTTGGTCAAACACAATGTACGTGAACAGCAGTAAGAAAAAACCCATCCCTTTGTGAATGAAACAGTCTGTAGTGCAAAAAATACTTGCCTTGTCATTTTAAATTTGGTACAAGCTTTGGTGGTTTTTTTGGAATTTTTGAGCCTTTCTGCAGCCTTGGTAGTCATTGTGCGCACTGTAGTTCATGGGGAATTTAAAACTACTTCTAAGTCCAACTGTCTTTTATCAGGCACCTTTTGCAAAGCTTTTAGGGTTTACAACAGCAAAAGGACCTTAAACAACTGAAAGTTTTTTTTGGGAGTGACGAACATCGCCCATCCATACAGATTTTTTTCGTCCCAAGTACATGATGTATTAGAAGCTTTTCTAGGGTCATAGTTTCTAAATATTTGTTGTTGGGCCCTTTCTAGTTGTGCGTGCCAAAATGTGCCCCCAAAGCAGACCATCCTCAAACATTTGGAGCATTGGCAGGTCAGACAAAAAATCAAACTGCACCCCAGAAACTTCAAGAAAGCATCCCCGACATTCCCGGTGCTGTAAATTTGTGTGATGGGTCTAGTCATAATGTTTCATGCCAGTCTTTCTGTAGTTCTCAAAGACATCACAACAAACAGCATCAGCAAGTAGATACGATCATGGTAACCCCATCGTCCGACACTGCTCTTTTTCCATGCCCACTGGCGCTGTAGTCATCATCACTGATTTCCTTTTCCTGTCAGTCTGCTGAAGAATTTCTTCTTTTGGAGGCAGTCTTCTTCATCAAGCTTTCCCAGAGTCCATTCTCAAAGGATTAACTCCTTTTCGCCGAGCTTTGTGCGAAATATTTTTCTGTAATTGAGCAAGTATCAGTGAGAAAACAAGGACTCTAGAATCCCCTCAATTTTGCAGAATCAAAAAGGACAGGTATTAGTGTAAAAGTCAGGTATTCTCTGTGACTAGCAATGCGTAAGCCTTTTACTCATCTTTTCTGCCTGCATGTTGGTGTGATCGTAAACCCTTAGATAGTGGAAAAAGACTGGCAGTTCCATGTTTTGGGTCTACTTTTAGTTGTGATTCACTTACTATGCCCCGCTCCATGAAACTTACCCCTGTGTGGTCATGATCTCTGACTGTGTGATTGTCTTCCCCCGGGGTGTTAAAAAATTACCAAAATCCACAAAAGTGTGGCAGAGGGTACTGTTCCTGGTCTTTATCAGACATAAAGACTCTTGCAGGTTTTGCGTTTTAAGTTGGTTATGATTTGCTTTCATGTGTTCAAGAAAAAGCTTAGCCCCGTCTGGCCTTTACAAGAATGGGTCTGGTGTCCACCCCTGATCTAACAACAAACATAACAAAGGAACAGACTGGTTACTGAGTAAGCTGTTTTTGGCATTTGTTCCGGTGCTGGCCCTTTGGTTTTGGGAAATGATAGACCAAAGTCGGCATACACTACATAGGACCTTTGTACTTTTTATATTTTTTAAGTCACCTTGCTTCCTGGCCTTGGTGTTACAAGTTCGTGATTGCTTCGGGCCACTCTTACAATGTTTTCTTTTTTTGTCTGCTGCCTGTAAAAATGGTAAAAAGAACCAAGATCGTCTGCAAAACCCTTTTGGCTGAGTTTTGTTTTTGGCAAAAAGTTAATCATTGTTCTAATAAGTGTATAAGATAATGGTTTCTTATCCTAGCAAGAGGGCTACATGGTTCTTACAGGATTACCTATTGTGGGAGACCTTTTTTTAGATCCCAAGTGGTCTTAACCCCTGGTCCATTGGGGGCCGAAACTTCCCCGGTGTAACATTCCAAATGATGGGGGGGGTTTTAGTTCCTCAAACTTGTCCCAAAAACTCCTAACAGCCCCAGGAAAATCAATGCCGGTAAAAACAAGCTTGTTTCAATGTTTATGATAGTTTTAAACTCTCTGCATTCTTTTTTACAAAACCGCCAGCACACACCCCATAAAAAACTTTTCATCTTTTTTTCTGAATGTTCAGCCAGCACGTTTTGCACAACATCTGGGGGCAAGGGAAGTAACTTTTTCCAACAATGGGATGAAACTTTGTTTTGCTTTAGTCTATGCGGGGAACCTTACCAAAAGTCCACCTGACCCCTCATTCTTTGGGTTTTTGCAGAATGTTCGAAGTTGCGCATATCTCATTGCCCAGTTGTGTTGACTCTTCAAGGATTTTTGTGCTTGATGTGTTGTTGAAAATGAACTTTTAATTTTTCTCTTTGTTTGCTGGTTTATAGAATTTTAGCAACCAACTCAACCCTTTTCTGGTGGATCTTTTTTAGGTTTTCTGGTATTTTTGCGATGCTCTTGAAAGCTTTTTTACCACGTTTTGCGCTTGTGTAACATTTAGCTCTTTTCTGAAAAAACTTTGTCCAACGGCCTCAAATAAAAACTCTAACAATAGTAAAAAAAAAATTAATTAATTAAATTAAATTTCTTCTTTTTTTTTTTGTTTTTCTACGGTATGAAGCAGTGAATCACCGCAGGTAATTCTTACTCCTTAAATTTGTACCAAACTGATACGTCCAAGCCAACAATACCCCTTTTTTTTTTATTCCTTTTTTGAGTCAAAGTCCACAGGCATAGCTTTTGTTTTTGTTTGGAGGTCGAACTTTTGACGCTTTTAGTCATCGTATCATCCTGAAGACGCTTGAACTCCTTTCTGTATTGTGGAATTGTTAGAGTTTGCTAAAATACCGAATAGCTTCTTTTGGGAATGTCAAGGGAAAAAAGCATCATGTTTTTTTAGTTTTCGCACAACCCTTCGAAAAGACTGATGGGACAAATGAACAGGCTCCGCTGTTATTGAAACGAGCCCCCAAACTATAGATGCAAGAGAACAATTCCAGTGCCAAAAAGAGCAATGCCTGTTCCTGCTGCGGCTGAGACAAAAGTTGCTGCCTTAGTAAAGACTCAACACAGAAAATGCTGATCTGTACCTAGCCTGCTTTTTTATACTTTTTCTAGTTGTTCTCAAGTCATGCTGCATCTGTGTAAGTTTTTTCAAACGAAAGGGATTAGCATTATATTTTAAAAGGTTTAGTTTCCCGGGGCACTAGGGAAATTTGATATTTAGCGGTCGCATCTTCTTCTTCTTTAAAATGTTAAAAAAAAAAAAGTGTAATTTTTTTGGGATTCATTCAGTAAGTCTTTGTAATTGTTTTCGGGCATACAACTCTGTGTAATAGACGCAACGAGTAATGGGTGTAGTGAGGGGTTTCAATTGTTTGCTGTGGTGGGTCTAGGGCAAGTTGACTTTTTTACGGAAAAGTTCCCTTTCAATGTCATTTTCACCCCCCGCTGTTCCGAATAGCAATACAAATCTGAGGGCATCAACATTGAGGGTTTTCCAGTTTTATAATCCCATCCATGAACAAAAGTAGCTCTGTCTTTTCTTTCACCCAAAAAAACACCCAAAGTTTACTGATCATCCGAGGAAAGTTGGGAAAGGGAAACGTACAAAGTGGGTTATGGTTTAGTCACTGATCTTTTCTATGAGAAGTAACGTCCTTATTCTGTAAGCATTATCTCTACTTTTATTTCTGCTGGGTGTTGATAGGCTAGTGCATGTTTTTGGTCCCCATTTATGGCTTTCGAAAAGTTTTGTTGGGTCATAAAGGTAGGCTAAGAAACTCAAACCTGATCTCTGCATGTTGGTTTTAAGTGCCAATTATTTGCTTTTTTATGTTATTTGTAATAAAAATCATCGCAATTTCTTCAGCTTTAACATTACGCAACTGTTCAATTTAGAAACCGGGAGTTCTTTGCTTTTTCATTGCTTCGCTTTTTGTACCATCATTTGTGTACCAAAAAGGGAAACTTCACCAATTCCCCATCCCTTTTCAAAAATCTTGTCATCACCAAATCTTTAAAAACCCAAAAGTTTGGCATTTTGGTGCTCTTTTTACGGACCGCGGACATGGTTATTATGTATATTATATTTAATTATTTTATTTCAATGAATATTTAAATTTTTCGTCACTGTTCTTTGGCCTCTTTGATTGTTATACAGAGTGTTTCAGGAAGCCTTCTTCTAGCTCTTTAAAATGAAGTGGTTAAAATATTTCTGCATTTCCAGTACATTGCCCTCTATTGGGAAAGGGTTCTTTGTAGTCAAAGGGGGCTGATAGGAAAAAGCCTTCGTCACCACTTGGTTTTTTGTTTTGTTTAACTGAGCAGGTGTACAAAAGCAAAAAGGGTTTTCCCAAGTCATGGGTCTTTCACCGACAAAGTTTTGTCCCAAACCCCATTTTTTAAATTAAAACAACACCCAAAAAAATCTACTTTCCAATCTCATCATTTAAAAAGGGGCTCGAAACCAAACATTTCGCAAGACGTAGTGGCATACCTATATATGAAGAAACTGTAGAGTTACATTAGACTACTTGGGTTTATTTTGCTGTATACAAAATGACGAAAGAGCTCCTTTTCCCGTGTGCGAAATCAAATAACCTTTTTGCACATAAATTTTAAACGTCTAGTTTTAGGGTCATATTTTTTAATCCAGTTTTTATGCTGTCGATGTTTGTCCCTGATATTTGAGAAGCCTCATGCAAAACAACAGTTTTTTTGTTGACAGCGGTTTTCAATAGGATTTTCAGTTTAACAGGTAACCCGATTGGGTGTTTGTTGTGTTTTAAAACTTTTTTCTACTATAAATAATTGTAAAATATAATAAAGATGCAAAATCGGGCTGGGTCTCACTATAACCCAAAGACTATGGTTTTTTAAAAAAGCAGATGTTGCGTGTCAGAGACATTGATCTTTAAAATAAAAGTTCCCAACCCACTGAAATATACTTAAACCCACCAATTTTGGATGATGTACTGCGAAAGCATGGTTGTCTAATCCATACATTTTTTCCAAAACCACTTTTAAAATTTTCTTCCCTGTGCACTATGGCTGTGGGTGTCATATGCTACCACATAACCTCCAAACCATTAGAAAGTCTGGTACAGGTTTTTGTGTACTACAGTTCGGCGTGTGTTATCTAGCGCAGGCCCACTGCCCCCTGATAGTAACTTCAAACCCTTTTTTTTAGTAGGGAAAAAAATGAAGGCGTATGAGAGGTTGTGCAATGAGTTCAATATTGATTCTAAGACTCATTTAACAAGCACAGGGCAAAAAAAAACGGGGAGGGGCTCTGTTTTTGTGGGTGTGCACAGGAGGTAAACATGCGGTGGGGCCCCCAAATACTCTTTTTCCCCGTGTGCAAAAAGTTTTTTCTTGGTTCAATAGAGCAAAGCCATGTATGCATGGATGCTTTTTTTCTTGATAAGAGTGAAGGGTTAACAAACCAGGATTAGAGAGGATTTAATGACTGTTCGACCTATGTGTGGGGGCTTTCTTGGTGCACAGGCCCGACAAGATCAAGTATTTATTGGGGGCACTGGGTTGAGCACAAAGCAGTTTCTAGCAAATCTTGAAGATAGATTAATCGGGGTTACCTACCATCAACTCAAGCTTACAAGATTTTTTCACTAGCCGGCTAAGGTAGATTTTCAAAGGACATGGGTTTTTATTGTTTTCCTTCCAACATGCAGTTTCAATGGGAAAAATTACAAAAAACAACAACAATATTTTTATTGCTGGAGTGATGTGCTGCTTGGAAAAATGAAAGTGTAAACAATACCCTCAGTAGTAGTAAGTCCACACAAAAAAAAGTTATCACAACAACAATGTAGAAGTCCACCAACAAAAGGGAAAAAACTACACTACCACCTCGAGCAAACAAAAAAATTAATTTTTCCCCCTTTTAAGAGACGTCCTAGATGAATAATGTTTTTAACAAGTATACTTTTTTAAAACGGGCCTTTTTATCTTTTTTTGAAAGAAAAACCAACAACTAAAACCTAACGCCCAAAAAATGCTCTGCCATAAATCCCACAAATTTTTTTCGTTGATAATAGCCACTAACAACGACCCAATTATACCCCCGGAAGGCATCGCCACTTTGAAAGGGTAATTTTTTTAATAGCTCAGTAAAATGGCCGGTTGTTTCCTAAACCCAGCCTGTGCCTGTGGGTGCGGAAGGTGGTGGTGGTGGTGGGGCGGAAGTTGCTTCCTGTCAGCGCATACACAAGTGTGCAAAGCGAAAAACCCAAAGCTGTAATTTATACTGACAAGTTTTATGCCTTGCTCGCGAAACTGTACGGATTCTTTCCGCATGTACGTTTTCTAAAGGGAATTTGGTGAATTGTTTTTTTTTTAAATTTTGCAACCCGAGATTGTGTTGTTGTCGTTCATCTTGCAATTTTTTAGACCTGTGTGATTCTTTCTTTTTATTCCGGGTCAAGTTTTTGCATCCTTGCTTTTCTACTTCTTTTTTTCTAGTTCTATGCGTGAGTCTACTCACCTGCTTTTGCTAAATTTTTTATCATTCACCTCTAATACTCTGTAGGCTTGATTAAACCCCCTTTATTTTGCATGGGCGGGGGTTGACATTTATTGTTTTCAGTGCTGTTTTTTCGTCTGCTTGTTGAAGCTATTTTCCCCAACTCCAAATTTTTTTTCCCAGTTGTTGTGTTTGCCGCCCTGTGCTGGGGTTTTCAAGGGTAGATTTTAAATGTTTTTGGGTAGGTTTTGTTCGCTTTTGTAGTTGTGAACAGCTGTTGGCAGTCTTTTATAGTTAGTGCATCACTATTACCAGATTTCTCTGCAACAACACTTAGTCTCGCTTGGTGTTTTTTTTTGCTAAAATGATGGGGTTATTTTTCTTTTTTAATAAACCTTTTGTCCTGTGTCGTTACAGAACAATTGTCTTTGTTGCCATATCAAGTCAGTATGGTCTGTTTTTGGGCGTTGGTTGTCCAAACTTGTGTGAAAATCTTTAACCTGCTTTCTAAAAATTCTTTTTTCGACTGAATGCAAGGGCTACAGAGGCTGTCGCTTCACCATACATCAGCTGGCGAAAACATCATCCATATCTATATCAAGTCTTCCATTATTTATTATTTTTTTTTTTATTTTGCTATTTTATAAAAAAAGAGGGCACAACAAACTTTTGGGAGCAACCTTTGATCCATACAGCGTTTAAAAATCCCTTAGGCTTTAAAGGAAAAACAGAAAGACAAATTTTATTACAAAAAACCCCTCCATATTGATGAAAATCAGATTCTGACTTTTAGGTTTCCCAATTTAGGAAAAAATGATTCTTGTTCCCAGGACAACGGCTCTTTTCAGATAAACTAGAGTCTGGAGATGACCCCAAACAAAAATTGGGAGCAAACTTAGAAGGGCTTTAAAAAAAAGATTAGTTCAAGTAGAAGGCAGGGGAAGTACGTCATTAAACAATGGCGACATATTCTTGCCTATATGTTTATGGATGACAAAAGAAAAAAAGAGATGATCTTTTTTTTATCAGGGAACGGAGATGGGGGACTAAAACAAGAGTATTTTGCTGATAAGGAAACAAAAAAAAAGATGCGCTTAGAAAAAAGCCTATGGTAACGGGTTTTGTTTTCCCCTCTTGACTTTGAATGTCACCTCACATCCCTTTACTACAGGGGCACTCGAGAAGACTGTCCTATGATACCTTTAACGACAGGCTCGTGTTTTACTTCCATGACGCTGATGCAAATACAAAATTTTTAGTAATCTTTAGAGTTGATGTTTCAATCACCCAGACTTGCACGCTTGATTGCCAGCAATATCAGTCCAAGGGCTTGCTATTTTATAAAAGAGTGCTCAACCAAGCACATTAAAAAGAGTAAAGCAGAACTTGGGGAACAAAAAATCGAACACCCCGGGCAAGATCTTTAAAAAAGGAATATAATGTTGTTTAAGAACCACCACCCCCTTTTCCAATTAAGTAGAGGTTTATAATCCCGGTATTAAACATTTTTCATGCTTTAAAAGGGAACCAAATCAGTCTCGCCCCCCAGGGTTTTTTACCATATCAAAAACCCTTTTATGAGGTAAGAAAATACTTTGGGTTTTGGTCAACACAATGATACCACTACTGGGGTTACAACAAATCTTTTCATCTACATAATGTTAGGCTTAAAAAAACCTAAATCTAAATTGCATTGTGGGTTACTTTAAAATCAACAGATGATGATAAACGCATGTTCAGGAAACGCATTGAAACGGCTCAGAAGAAAACTTCAAATAGAGAAAGAGCAAGAAAAAGATGAGCCCAAAAAAAATATTTTTTTGTAGTATGGATGCACCTCAACATAGAAGGAAATAGACAAAAAGAAGTTGTTTACAAGGGACCCTAAGTTTCTACCAAAAAAGCAACTGCCTCAAATTGGGGGGAAAATGGCTGTGGCAAGACTGTATTTGTTTTAGATTTATTACAAACAGTGTAAAAAAATCATTTCGATTCATTGTTTTTCTGTCCAACACTACACAAAATAAAATATCAGAAAAAAAAAATTTTATTTGGACAGATGAGAATAAATTATTGTTTCCCTCTGACGGGCTAAGCAGTGTTTGAATACTATTACGGCCCCTTTGAAATAGGGACCTTTTTTAATAGACGACTTGCTCAGCAGACCCGTGACATTGTTAAGAAAAGGAATAGTTTGTCTAAGCCGCTTTTCAGCGGGAGACATGCACAGATATCTGTTTGGTTGCTGACCCAAAAATATAATAGCATATTAAAAGATTACCGTGAACAAATCAAAGCGTTGTAATTTTTCACATAAAAGACAGAGATGGGTTTTAATAATTGCCTTCGGGAAATGAGTTATTACAGATGGACAAAAAAAGAGAAAGAATAAAACTAAAACTCAGAAGCTCAAAGCATAGTAAACTAATACTCAAAACAGACCAGCCGACTAAATACTGTGTAGTGTAAAACCCAATAGCTTATTTTTTTAAACACACACAAGAACATGCAGCCAGACACACATACACTCTCACACACACAACCACACATAATATGTCCTGTGCTCTCAGCTGCTGTGTGTTGTATTGGCAACATGCCACAATCTTTTGCTAACACACTCGTGGCTAAGTATTGCACATAGGAAGGTACACTCGCGCAAAGAGGCGGGGCCTAAGTATTTCGTCATCATATAGGAAGCTTTATATTTATTAATTTTCACTCTTTCTAATGCCCTCCGGGGCAGCCCAGTGGGGAAGTCGGAATGCGTTAGACAGGGCAGGCAGGGTAGGCAGGCAGAGCTGGCAGGCATGGGATCGAACCCCCCTAGGGAATAGCAGTAGGCTGCAGGTCCTATGTGTTGTGTGAATGCGTGTGGTGTGTGAATGCGTGTGTGTCGGCATTCCAACAGTCGTGAATGCCGGAAATCTTCTCCGCTACCCAAAGCTCCGTTGCAGTGTCCTCCAAATTGCTCTCCTTCTGTAACGGAGCCTGGGTAGCGGAGAAGGTTTTGCACTTTTTTTTTTTTTTTTTTAAATAAAAAATTCAGCATAAATCAGATAATAAAGAAGAAGTATTAGTTTATTTTTTTTAGTATTTTTTGTATTAGTTCTTGACAAGATATTGTTTAGCAAAAATTCCCATAATTTTATTTGTTTGCTCATTAGAAATAAATTAGTATTACTTTCAGTTTTAGTAGAGAGATAGGGAAAAAGGGGGGTCAAGGTAAACTGCTTAGTTTTTATATAAAACTATGCAAGTTTTTGGTTCGATGAGGCGAAGCCGAATCGGACCAAAAGTTGCCTGGTTTTGGATAAACAGTAAGTAGTTGAGCTTGACCCCCCTTTTTCCCTATCTCTCGTTCGTCATAATCGACAATGTTTTGAATGTAGTTTTCATCAATATAAGGGTCCATTTCTATACAATTATCTTACTTCTTCTGTTGGTTGCATGAAAAATAAATCGTGATAAATTATGTCTGTCAGTAGATATTGTAGCTTTGAGTAGCACGTGCAAAGGAAGTCTCTTCGCATCTTTAAGAAACTTGTGTCTCAAATCTTCATAGACAGGGCAATTAAATAAAAAGTGTTCTTCTTCTCTATTTGGTCTTTACAAACAGGGCATTGCTTATCTTCATTTGAACTACTATAGCGATGTGTATTATTGTTTAGTGGTAGCGCATTCACTCGTACTTGAGTAACTGCAACGCGAAAGCAATATGAAATCCATTTCACTAATATACTTCTTTTCTTTCAAAAACAATCTTAAAGTTTCTGTAACTATCATATCTACTGCGATCTCTGATGGTGCCAGTCCATTCCTGGGTAAACCAATCTACAAGTCTTTTTTAAAGACACGTAAGAACATTTTTATGTCTCCTACTCCTTGGTTTAACCAAACGATATTAAACCCAGTTATGCAGAATATTTCCCTGATTTTAGAGACCCAGCATTGTTTGCCCTTTTTATCTAATTCTAACAACATACAATAAGCTTTATGTGGCAATCTTTCAGAATCCATATGTAATAATTTAAACCAAAATCTTACGCATGCAACATACGTATTTACATATAATGGGTACCTGCCCAGATCTCCATACACCATTTTATTTGGTGTCTTGACAGGAACACCTAAAAATCTTTTACAAGCGATTAAATGTACTTTTTCGGGACTTGACTTCCGCTCACCGTCGAAGCAAGACGTGTTTGACGAGCGCGCAAGAAAACAATCAAACAGCTGTGTACAGCAGCAGCAGTGATGTGAGTTTTCTTTGCCTTGGGGTAGGTGGGCACGGTGCTACAAATTTTCATCAACAAGAATGATAGACGTTGGGGAGCTAGCTTAGTTTACATCAATCACGACACTCTTCATGGCAGAATTGTTAAAAAAGAGATGAGCACCGCCATTTCAAAATACTTTGGGGGAAGAGGCGGCAGTGAGAAAAGAAGACCTTCGTCAACAAGCGATTCTTGTGCCAGTGGGAAGACACGAAAAGAAGAGAAAGCAAAAAGCTACGACAGGGCAGTGACAACTCAGAAGAAGAAATGGCACTACAGGAAAGCATTTACGAACTGCAAGACTCGATAAAAAACCTCGCTACGAAAGAGGACTTAAAAATCATTCAACAGTTGAAAGAAGAGGTGGAAAGACTTAATGACTCCTTCACCCATCGTATAGATAAGCTGGAGGCTAGTCTCTTCGACATTGCCAGTGAAAACGATAAACTGTTGAAGGAGGTGTTGAAACTCCGAGAAGAGAATGCGGACCTGAAGAGCCAGCTGACCCAGACCTCCAGAGAGACCGGCAAGCTGCAGCAGGAGCTCAAAGAAAACGAGCAACACGGGCGCTCCTGGAATGTCCACGTGTTCGGGGTTGCGGAGGTGAAGAGGCCAGGAGAAGAGACAGTGGAGGACTGTGCAAAGAAATGCCCTCAGCTCTTCTCCGAGAGGCTGGATGTCCCTGTGTCACCTTCTGACATAGACATCGCGCATCGGGCCGGGAGGGCAGCTGCTGAGGGAGGGAGACCACGCCCCATCATCGTCCGGTTCCTGTCCCGCAGAAAGAGAGGACTGGTGATGGCGGCCCGGCGCCGCCTCAAACAGACGGGACTGACTGTGGCGGAAGACCTGACCCAGGCCAACTACAGGCTGCTCCGGAGGGTCAGCGCCCACTCTGCAGTGATGACAGCTTGGTCATCCAACGGCAAGATCCTGTGCAAACTAAAAAATGGAAAGACAGTGAAGATCGATACAGGTACGGATGTGGACAAATTATTTTTAAGAGAAATGACTTAATGATAGACATGGGCTGACAGATTGAGGCGGGGGTTGGGCACCGGGCGAGAGAGGGGGGGGGGGTGAGAGGTGGGGTGGGGGGGGGGGGGGTGGGTCACTCCTATGTTCTGCTAGTTTCTCTATATCAAAGTGGGATGGTTCTGAATTAAAAGGGACATTAAATCTTTGATTGCTATAGATAGGGAAAAAATGAATGCACTAATGTTTGAAAGTAAAACAAATGAATCTCTGTTTGAAATTAAAATAAATCAATACATGCTAAAAAGTTATTAAAAAATATAAAGAATGGGTCTTGAAAATAGATCAAATTTAGAATAGTAAAAGTATAGGGTGCCCACAGATACATAAGCAGTGGGCGAGCTAGCTGGGGTGGGCGTTTGTTTATCGGGCTGTATGGTGGTGGTCTGTATTCGTTTTTGTATTTGGCGCGGAATCAGTCAGGATTTTTGAAAGTTGTTTGAAAAAGCTGTGAAACTTGACGGTCCTGCTTACCTTGGTATAACAGTTAGAACATGTGTGGGTACGTGCGTGTGTGTCCGCGGGGATGTGGAAGTGGGTTTGGGTGAGTGTATGTGTGCGTGTGCGTGTGTGTGCGTGTGTGTATGTATATGTGAATGTGTGCGTGCGTGCGTGTGTGTGCGCGTGTGTGCAAGTGTGTGAGTGAGTGTGCAAGTGTGTGAGTGAGTGTGTGTGTGTAGCATTTCTATTGTGTACATCTTGGCAACCAGATGTTAATACCAGGATGATAAAGGCTTCACTTCACTTCTCAATGTCTCTTGCCTTGACAGATCTGTTCCACCCTCGACTTGTCTGACTATTAAGTTGTGTTGCTTTTTCTGTCGTACTTTAGTTTGGAGTAGGATGATTATGTTTTTGTTTGGGGAGCGGGGGTATGGGGAATGGTTATTATTGTTATTATTTTTCTTATCTTTATCATTATATTTTTTTTCGGGGACAGAGAATGTCACTCGGGGGGGGTTTTTTTTGTTTTGCGGGGGGTTTTTTGCACCAGTGGTGTGTGTGTGTTGTAGGGGGGATAGTTTAAGAAAGTAGTAGTATATAGTAGATAGTAGTAGTAGTATATAGTAGTATTTTTTATTGCATAACTGGCAACCAGGTCAAATCGGATATTAAATTTTCCCCTTTGGGCAATGTTTCTTGAATTGGAGGGGTTGGGTGTGTTTATTGTTTTGTTTTTTTGTTTTTTTTTGTTGTTTTTTTTGTTTTTTGTTTTTTTAAAACTGATTTTTGGATTGGATGATTCCTTTAGTTTTTGCTTGTAATGATGAGAACCACATTTTTTTTTTTGGGAAAACCTCTGTGGGTGTGTGTATAGTAGTAGTAGAAGTGAAAGCAGAAAGAGTAGTAGAAGGGGTAGTAGTATAGTATAGTAGTAGTAAGTAGTAGTAGTATAGTAGTAGTAGTGGGGTGGTGGAGTGGTGGTAGTTTTAGTCTTGTTACCTGTCTCTCCTGAAAAGCATTCTTTTAACTAAATTTTTTTGGTGGGTGCATTTTTTAACTTCTGCTATGTTGTGAAACCCTGTTTTTTCTCGTGTGTTTAGATTTTGTTTTTTTGATTTAGGGGTTTTGTAACTTGAAAAATTGTAGTTCGATTGTTTTCACGTTCCTTCCCCTTTCCTCCCCTTCAACTTTTCATTCTTCTCTGTTCCCCTCTTGTTCTTTTTTCCCTGTTCTTTTTTTTTCTTTCTTCTTCTTCTTCCCTTGGTCTTTTCCTCTTCATAAACTGATAATCTGCCCCCCCCCACTCTCTCTCTCTCTCTGTCTGCCCTGTTTTCTCTCCTGTCGTCTCCTCTCTCAAAAAAGATCATTTACTCTTTCTTTCATTCCTCATTCATTCACATTCATTCATCCGTCCTCTCTCTCCTTTTCTCTCTCCTCTCTCTCTCTACCCCCCCTTTCCCCCTCTCCCCCTCTCTCTCCTCTCCCCCTTTTCTTTCTCTCCCCCTTTTTTCCCCCCTGTCTCTCTATATCTGCGTGGTATACAACATCTCTTTCCGTTTGTTTTGCATGTTTATATTTACGTCATTCTTTTGTTTTCATTATTGTTTTTTCACGGGAAATTGTTTACCTTTTGGACTGAGGGCTGGATAAAGCCACCTTTTGTCATTCTTTTCCTCAAAAAACAGTTTATTATTCATTTCATTCATTCATTTCTTTTACTTCCTTCTTGTTATGTTTTTGCTTTCCCTGGTCCATTCCTGCCCTTTTTATCCAAAAAAACTTAAAAGATGACATTTCTCCTTATGCCCAGTCGGATGCGCGGGCCCGACTTTCAGGGGTAATGGCGCGTGACGCATTTTTTGCTCAAATGAAAGACAAAATGGGTGTTGTCTGGCGTTTGAAAAAGAAAAAAAACAACAACAAAGCTGGATAAGGCACACCGGCAATAATAACAACAAAAGAACAAAATAAAAACAACAATAACATAAAAAAAAAAATTATAATTTTTGTCTCTCCCTTTGGGAGACAGGATAGCTCATTGTCAGAGCACTCGTTTCCCCCCCCAAGTTAAAGACTCGGCGGGGTTACCACTTGGATGATGACCTTTTTGCGCCCCTTGGGCTTCAATATATTTCCCCCAGTTCAGCCAGCGTAAAGGGGCACCCCCTCTTTAGGGTCGGAAGGAAAAGCAGCGAGGGAGAGGAAGGGGCGCTCCCCTCAATTGCTGGCCCCTAGAGAAGTGAGGTTTCTGACGCCTCGTCCCCGCCCTTAAAAGTTAGGGACCCTTTATTTTTTGGTGAAATTTCACAAAAAGGCTGAAATTTTTAACCGGGTTAAAGCTTTCCCAGCTATTTTTTGCAAGGGAAAAACCCAACGTCTGTATAAAAATGGGCTCCCCCAACAAATCAGACACTGCTATTTATAAGGGTGGGGTAAAACTTCGCATACGAAATCTCCAGTAAGTAAACAAAAAGCCAACCTAGGTTGAAGGCTTTGTCCTTTTTATGTAAGCAAAAAACCAACCCATTATCAATTTTTAAATATTTTTCAAAAACCCGAAAAAAAATCTCTGTTTTGATCCATCGATCTGGAATGACCCCCTCTCTCCTTTCGCCAAAAACCACTTCGACACTTAAATCCACCTCAAGAACTTTTATTCAGACCTAGATTCCCCTCTTGTTTTCCTCTCATTTTTTGTCTTTGCCCCCAACAGCAAAAATTCCCCATCCCCTGCCAAAGTGTACAACCCATGTGTGTGTGTGTGTGTGTTGGGTGTGGTGTGTGGTGTGTGTGGCTGTGCGTGTGCGTGCGTGCAGCGGAGTGTTAAATTTTTAATTTTAAAAAAATATTTAAATTTTAACGGAGCATGTGTAAAGGGAGAATGAATCCAAACCTTTGATTTGTTGTTTCGATATACGCTTAAATTCCATTTATGTGGAATGAGGGTGTGATGATGTGAGATGAAGGGAAAGATGATGGGGATGATGATGAGATTGTGATGCTGGCGCTGACGCGACGACGACGATGACGATGAGGGGAAAATGATGATTTCTAACACTCACTTACCCCCAGGGGGAAAAAAAAAACCCCCAAACAAAAAAACGTAGACTTGAAAACAGTTCACTCTCACCGGGTCCCAACACCCAAACAAAATGTCAACCCAAGGGTACAAAAGCTTAAGGGTCTTCTCCACCCTAAGGGGCGTCCCATTTGACCCCCAAGGGCCGGAGCCGCCAGCTACCCTTGGTTAAAAAAACCCAAACAAACCAAAAAATTGCTCAATCGGGACATTTTTGTGTCGTCCCGTGGTGTGTGTGTTGTGTGTGTGGAGTGCCCGTGGGGGGCCTGTCACTATACAAAGTCCTTGCCACTGTTTGAAAAGAAACAGATTGTGCGAATGGGCACTTGATCTCGCTTGTCGCAACACACTTCCCCGTATCATGGGGTTTTCCAGGGAAGCCACCTCGTAGAGAGAAAATCCAAAATAAATGAAAAAGGGGGTGGGGGGGGAGGGGGGGGGGAAAGGGGGGAAAAAAGGGAGGGTGGTGGTGGGGGTGGTGGTGTGGTGTAGATAACTTG
>CM054160.1:48571033-48593533 GCA_028751875.1 Rapana venosa
TGTGCGGGGGGAAACAGTGACATTTACAAATCTGTACACACAGGGGGTGGAGGGAAAAAAAAAACCATAAGGCTTACCCATTTCCTCGTTTATAAAAGATTTTAAAAAAAATTTGTAATAAAATCCTTAAAACCCAGGGAAGGGGGTCAGACCCCTAGGGAAACGCTCTGCCCGTAGGCTATCTCCCCCCAAAGATTTTAAATTCTTTTTGAACCCTAACGGGGAAAATTTTATCAGTTAGTGAAATGGATTGGTGAGAATGTGGGGGGTTTTTTAAAAAAAATTTTTTTTTGTTCCTCAGCTGGTTTCCCAAGGAGGGGTTTTGTGTGTACAAAACACATGCAACCTTTTTCCCCCAAAATACGGTAGCGCTTTCCCGACTTCAGGCGCCTGAGGTCTGTTTTTCCTTTTGTTTTTCCACTGTTACATTATGACATGGGAAAAAAAACCCTATGGTTTTTTTTGAAAAAATTGTGCTTAGAACTTGGGGTTGGTTGTTCTCTTTCTGTTTCTGTTCTTAAAAATTCGTGGTTGTTATTATTGTTGTTGTTGTTGTTGGTGGTGGTGTGGTGGGGGTGGGTTTTTAGTTATATAACCCAAAAAGAGTTACAGGGATAGCCAATAATTATATGGTGACTGGAAGTGTGAAAAACAACAATAAAACAAGACAAAAGCTGAAAGCCCCCACAAAAACTGTCCTTTTAAACCCCCCCCCCCCCCCCCCCCCCTCCCCCCCCACCACAATTTAAAGTGCTCTAGCTGCTACCCATCCCACCAGCCCAGTGGTGCTACTTAAGCAGGAATGACCACACTTGAACATGGAAAAAACTGAAAGGAAGGGGCACACTAGTTTTAATTTTGGGCCCTGACTTTTGACTGCTTATGCGCATTTGGGACCGTGAAGCATTAAAGAGTAAAAATTATAACCCAAATATGATATGATTGAACTAGCCCCTAATCTAACCCCCCTTCCCCAAAATAACAAGAACAACAACAAAAATGAATAAAGAAAAAACAACAAAAAAAACCACAAGTGGGAAAATGCACACAGTCTTTTCTACACACACCACCCCCACACACACACACATACTATGAGACTATAAACCCGGGCCCCTTGCAAACCAGAGAACATCTTGCGCACCTTTTAAAAATGTTGTTTCGAAAGGTGGCCATTTTGTGCCGGTGGGAAAGATGACAAAATTTACAAAACCGCTACACACGAGGATGGATGTAAAAAAGCCTTATGCTTATTATTATCCTCGTATAAAAAAATAAAGAAATTTTTTTAAAAAAAAAAATAACACACACACAGACACACACTGCGTGCACCACACCCACACCCCCACCACACCCAGGCCACCCACATTTTCCATGGGGGGCTAATCACTCATTTACTTTAAAAAAAAGCGTGAAAAACAGCCCCCTGGTAACTTTTAAACCCCCAATATCAGTTTTCAAAACGTTAAATAAAAATGTCCATAAAAAACTACCCCCTATACTCGCTCATGACAGAATAAGTGATGCGGGTTTTTGAAAATGGAATGAAAAGAAACAAAAAGAACTGCCCCCTGAATGAAAAAAATGAATGAAAAAATGAATGGATGGTGGATGGGGGTGGAGGGATGGTTTAAAAGGAGGGTGGCACAAGGGAAAAAAGATTTTTTCGCCCCCAAACAAACCGTGATTGTCGGGGTTTCGATTCCAGCGTTCCCCTTTTTCCGACTTTGAGAGAAAAAATCAAACTGAATGTAAAAAGTCCTTTTCGTGAGCTAAAAAACAGAGAGGGGGATTGTGTGTGAATCCCCAAAAAAACATATTGCGCACACGTTAAAAACCCGTTCGGCCCTTTCCCAGAAGAGTAGACAAATGGGGCATGGCCCCAGGAATGGGCCCAGCCCCAGTGCCCGGTGTTGGGGGTTGGGGAATCCCACGGAATGCGCCCCCTAAATGGGGGGGGGGGGGGGGGGGGGGGGGGGGGGGTCACATCCCCGAAATCTCCCCCTTGGTGAATGGGGAGGTGTAGGTGAAGATAAAAACCCAAAAAACCAAAAAAACTGATGGATGAAAAAAATCTTTTAAAAAAAGCATTAAAAACTCCCCCCCCCCAAAAGGTGTGATTTAAACAGTGGGAAAACCCCCCTCCCTTCAAAGAACACACACAAAAATCCCTAAAATTTTTAAAAAAATTTTAAAAGTACCCCCCCCCCCCCCCCCCCCCAAATAACACACTAACCTTAAAAAAAAAAGAAAAAAAAAAGAAAAAAAAAACCCAAGACGAAAAATTTGAAAAAAAAAACATTATACCCACACACACAACATGTAGAAAAAACATAAAAAAACTCACTTTCTGGCCAACACCCCACCCCACCACACACACACACACCACACACACACCACACAAACACACCCCACACACCCAAGACAAAAAAAACTTGAACAGAAAAAACAATTTTTAAATAAAACCAACATCCCTGTGGGGAGGGGATACCCTAGCGGTAAAAAAATTTGCGTTGCAATTGAGCCCCAGGTTTTTTTTCCCTGTTAAGGGGGATTTTTCCCCCTGGAGTTAAATCAGTGCAGACCCACTCCCCCCCAAAGTCCTTCGGATGAGTCTAAAAAAACTGAGGTCCGTGTGCAAAATGCCGCGAAATCTTTCGACATGTTAAAACCGTTCGCTTTTCGAAGGTAGGCCATTGTGTGCGGGGAACGGATGCAAAATTGACAAGGGTGCATACACGGGAATGGATGTAAAAAAGACATAAGTCCTTGTTCCATTATCCTCGATATAAAAGAATAAAAAAAAAACAAAAAAGAAAAAACACACGAAAACACACAGGGATGCCCCACACCCACACCACACACTCACACAATGACACCCCCCCACACACATCACACCCTTTTCTCCTCTCTCCTCTCTCTCTCTCTCTTCTCTCTTTTCTCTTTCTCTCTCTCTTTACACACGAACACATACGGAAAAAACAAACTTTCATCACACATTTTTTTTTAAGCATATCTTTTCTCCTACATTTCTCGGTCTGTCCCCCTTGGGTCGGTAGCCTAGGGTTAGAGTGTGCACTCGTGATTGTGCCCCGGTTTAAAAATCCGTTCAAGAGGTTTTTTTTCCTCTGGATTTTTTAAACATCGTGCCGACTCCATCCCCCCTAAAGTTTTTCGGATGAGATTAAAAACCAAGGCCCCATGTGCGAATGCAGCAGAACTCTTGTGCCCCTTTTTTTAAAAAACGGGTTTGCTTTTTGGAAGGTAGGCCATTGTTGCCGGGGGGAACGGATGAAAATTTGACAAAACTGCATATACAGGGGGACAGGATAAAAAAAAAAAGCATGAGTGAATTTCCCACTACCCTCAAAATAAAAAAAAAAAAAAATAATATACTTATAGTGAAAAGATGTTAAATTGAAAAACAACGCAGCAAAACCCCAATATATTTATATTAATAATGTTTATACAACACACGAGTTAATGAAACTAGATCGTCATGAGCCATTTTATACTATCTATTATGAAATTTTATCTGTTTAAAATAACAAAATTTTTATAATATATATATTTTTATTTATTTTATTTATATTTATATATTTTATAAAATATTATATTATATTTTATATTACACTTACAGTAATATTACATGTATGATCAATTTTTAAAAGAAGGGGAAAGGCTGATAGTGAAAATAATTTTAACTAAAACTCTAAAACATGATGGCACAAGAATTTTTTTCCTGGCAAAATTCTTGGAAAAGTCATTCTAAAAAATATTACTGGGGTAAAAAAATATAATAATACAGGGGGGGAAAAAGGGTGTTTGGAGTTAGGGCCTAAAAAAAATCCCCGGGGGAAAATAGTAAATAACTTAAATAAGAATTTTTTCCAGGACTGTGTGTAATCTTGTATTTATTTTAATTTAAATTACGTAATAAAGATAGCAACCAGGTTGGATGTCAAATGCGTACTTCTAAAAAAGCTATGATGTATTTAAAGGCTTTAACGTTACAGTTTGTATTTAATTGACCTGATGGTCACAAAAAAGTTAAAAGTAAAAACTTCTGCTGAGACTTGCCACCTCAGCAGTTTCTTTTTCAAAAACTACAGAATTCTCTCTCTCTCTCTCCCCTCTCTCTCTCTCTTCTTCCCCTTTTCTCTCTCTCTCTCCTCTCCTCTCTTTCTCCCTAGTGACTACACCAAAAGACAAGGTGACTACACACCATACAATTATGAACAACACACTACACGCACACACAAAATGTAATACACACACACACACACACACATTGTCAAACACACCCCACACATACATTTTCAACACACACAGGGACACCACACCACACATGCACACGAAAGCACGCACGCCCCACCCCCACACACCCTGTACACAAACACAAAATTTTTGTTTTCAACACACACACATTGATCAAAAACCACGTGAAAAACCCCAAAACATATTGAAAACCACACACAAACATCAGTGCTGTTTTTCCACTTCCCCAAAAGATTTTTCTGAAGTTCCATTTTGCGAACATTTTGGCACACTTTAAAAACCCTGTTCTGTTTTTTTGGGGAGTAGGCCATTGTTTTGCCAGGGGGAACAGATGACAAAATTTACAAACTGCAAAAAAACAGGGGGGGACCCCAATAAAAAAAAGCACTTTGAGGATTATTCCTTTTTATATTTTTATACTCAAAATTAAAAATAGAAATTAAATAAATACCACACACCCACATGATAAAAAACACACAAACACAATTGATCAAAACACAAAAAAAACATTGTTTCAAAACACACCACACACAACAGGCACACAGTGAACACACACACACACAGGCACACACCCCACAGGCACACAGTCCACACAAAAACCTTACAGTATTTGAAAAAAACACAGCAAAAAAAGTATAAAAATTCCCACACACAACAGTGTCCCACAACAGTGAGGATGGGGAAAAAAGCCGACTAAAGCTAAAACCATACTTTTTTACCCAAAACCCCGGGGCCCAACTTTGGTCCGATTGGGGCTTGCCTCATCAAACCAAATCTTGCATAGTTTTATTTTAAAAACTAAGCAGTTTACCTTGAGTGGGTTTTTTTCCCCTATTCTCTACTAAAACTAAAAATAATACTAATTTATTTTTGTTTTTAAAACAGAAAAAAAGTGCAAAACCATCTCCTCTGCCAGGCTCTTTAAAAGCATGTGCACTTTTATCGGATGTTTTAATTTTGAACCCAGGGGCAGAGGAGTTGATTTCCGCTTCAAAAACCTTTTGGGAATTGCCGACACAGGGCCTTCGCACAACCAAAAATTCTTAATGGACAGTGACAGCAAAATGTTATAATAAACATTAAAAAACATTAATAACGTGTGTGTGTGGCAATTCAGAGTACGGGGCAAATAAAAACCCATTTCTTTTTATTTTTATCGAAAGAAATAAAAAATATAAAAAATCGGGATACCGGGACTGGGAACGGGGAACCCCCAAACCAAACCCCAATTTGTTTTGGGCCCAAAGACGAAAAAACCTGCTAGAAAGGGTCTGCCCCCCGGGGGGCAAAGATTGTGTAAAATATTAACTATTAACTTAAGCTTAGTAGGGTGCAATAACGGCTGTTTCTAAATTGGTTTGAATGATGCGCGAGGGGGCCGGGCCCTAGTGAAACCCCAGCCACAAAACCCCGGATGATGTTTTAATAAATTATAGTATGTGGGGTCTCGCTGCTTGTTTTGGGTGTATGTTTTTTAAAAAAAAAGTTTTGGGGTTTTTTCTCGACAAAAATTTTTTTGTTGGTTGATCTTTTTTAAAAGGTATTGTTTACTAGCTTGGTTCTGATTTTTAGTTTTATTCTTTCTTTTCTTGTCCGTCTGTAAAAACATATTTCCCGAAGGAAATTTTTAAAACCCCATCTCTGTTTTTCATGGGGAAAAATTACAACGATTTTGTTTTTGTTCAGGGGTAATTTTTTAAAAAGTATTATATTTTTGTGTCGAAACCCCCAAACGATATCTTTGCATGTCTCCCAAAAAAAGCCACTTAGAAAAAATTTTCCTTTTTTTTAAAAAATGTCCACTCTGCTGAGCGGGTCGTTTTTTAAAAAAAGGGTTGCCTTTTTTTTCAAAGACCCTGTAATGTTTTTCAAAGCACTGGGCTTTTTTCGGGTCGAGGGATTGATTTTAAAAAATTTTTTCATCTGCCCCAAATAAATTTTTCTCTCTGTTGTTTATTGTTGTGCGGGTTTTTGGAAAGAATATAACAAGGGAATTGAAATGATTTTTTTCCACTGTTTGTAATAAATCTAAAACAAATCCCAGTTTTTTGCCACAGCCGTTTGCCCCCCCTTATTGAGAACGTGGGCTTTTTTTGGGGTTAAAAAAATTAGCTGGCCCATTATTTTAAAAATTTTTTTAGTCTGTTTCTTCTATTTTGAGTTTGTGATCCTTCACTCCCATATAGATTTTATTTTTATGGGCCATAATTTCCTTGTTTTTCTTATTTGTTTTGGTTTTTCCCTTAGAGCCGTTTTCAATGCGTCTTCCTAAACCCAATGCGTTTCCCCTCTTCTTTTGGAAATTTTAAAGTAAACCCAAAAAGGGCCAATTTAGTTTTTTGGGTTTTCATTAACCCAAAACATTTGTGATGTAAAGTTTGCTTGTAACACCAGTAGTGGTATCTTTGGTTGACCAAAACCAAAGAAATTTTCTTACCTCATAAAGTTTTGGATATGGTAAATACCCTGAGGCTTTGATTTGTTTTTGGTTTTCCCCTTATTATTTACATGAAAAATTTTTAATTTCCGGGTTTTATGAACCTCCCCTTTTAAATCGGGGAAAAGGGGGTGGGGCGGTTTTTTCAAAAAAGCTTTTATTTTCCCTTTTAAATGATTTGCCGGTGTTTTAAATTTTATTTTCCCAAAACAGTTCTGTTTTAACCCCTTTCATTAATGTGCTAGGTTTAAAGCTCTTTTTATAAAAAATTTAAAAAAGGGCCTTGCTGATTTTGGGTTGTGCAATCAAGCGGGGAAAGCTCTGGGTGATTGCCCAACATCTTTACTCAAAAAGATTACTGGGAATTTTGTATTTTGGGCGTCAGGGTCTGGATGAAATTTAACCGAGCATGTCATTAAATTTTAAGATATGACGTCTGTTTGAGTGCCCCTGATAGTAAGGAAATGTGGGGCTGAGCTTTTAAAGTAAAGGGAATAAAAACCTGTTCCATAGGTTTTTGGGTATGACAGCATTTTTTTTTCTTTTTCCCCTTATCAGAAAGGAACCCTACTTGTGTTTTATTTCCCTCTCTCGGGATCCCTTGAAAAATAAGACCCAACCCTTTCTTTTTTTTTTTGGGTCTTCCAAAAAATTCAGTATAGACCCAAGAATATGTCAGAAATTTTCAATGCCCAGTATTTCTTTGCCTTCAGCTTGACACAATTTTTTTTTTTAAAATTTCCCCTTCCCTAAGTTTCTACCCCTTTTTCTGTTTTTTTCATTTTTCGGGACTTGGGTTCAATCTGAAAAAGGCAACCCTATTGTGCCGGGAAAAAGGGGACATATTTTTCCTAAATTGGGAAAAACCTAACAGTCAGAATCTGATTTTAAACCAATAGTGGGGGGGTTGTTTGTAATAACGTTTTTGATGTTTTTTCCCCTTTTTTGCCAAAGGGGATTTTTTTAAACGTCTTTATGGATCAAGGTTTTGCTCCAAATGTTTGTTGCCCCCATCTTTTCTATAAGTAGCAAAAAAAAAAAAAAATTAAATAAAAATAAAAAAAGGGACTATGATTGATATGGATGATTTTGTTTACCCCGGCTGATGATATGAGTGAAGGGGACGCATCTGTAGAAACCCTTTCTTTTAGTCAGAAGGAATTATTAGAAAGCAGATTTAAAGTTTTTCACACAAGTTTGGGACAACCAACCCCAGAAGAAATAGACCTTACGGGGACTTTTGATAGGGGACAAAAAAGCCCATTGTTCCCTGAAAACTGAAAAAGGGGAAAAAAAGGTTTTTTTTTAAACCAAAAAAAAATAACCCCCATCATTTTTTTAGAAAAAAAAAATACACTCAAGCAGGACTAAGTGTTTCTATGCAAAAAAAAAACTAGGTATTGGGGATGCATGATATAACGGACGGCCTACACAAGCTGTTGCACTATTTAAAAAATGCTGAAAAAAAATTTACCAAAAAACTTTAAAAAGTCTCCCCTTTAAAGACCTAGCACATTTGGCAAAACAACAATAAAAAACTTTTCAAATTTTGGGAAAACTAGCTTCAAAACAAGCAGACGAAGACACAGATTTTGAAAAAAAAAAAAATGATCAACCCCAAACCATGCGGAAAATAATGGGGCTCGTTTCAAGCATACAGGTATTAGAGGCAAACCCTGGCAAAAATTTAGCAAAGCTAGGCGATGTAGACTCACGCATAAGAACTGGGAAAAAGCAGAAGTTTAGAGAAGAGTTTGATCCCCAAACCTTGTTTCAGGAAGTAAAAGAAAGGGAAATTTCACACACCCGCCCAAAAAAAATCTGAAAGTAAAACCCCTTTGAAAAGTTTTGGGGTTTCTTAAACAAAAACAGGAACAACTACGATTTCGGTTTAACAGAATAAAAGAAACAATACCCCGAATTTTTTTATAAAAATTAAATTTAGCGAAAGAACCCTTTACACTTTTTCGCGGCAAGGAAAAAAATATTGTCAGTTAATTACAGCATTGGGTTTCGCTATTAGCCCACTTGTATATGCGTGCAGGAAGCAAAATTCCGCCACCCCCCACACCCCCACCTTCCGCCCCCACGGAACCCCTGGGTTTGGAAAAAACTCGGTCACTTAGCTAAAGCTACTAAAAAATTTGCCAAACAAAGCTGGAAGTGAATTCCCGGGAAAACGGCTCGGGTTGTTAGCTGGCTATTATAAACAGAGCAAAAGTTGTGGGATTTATGGCAGGAGCATTTATGGGCATTACGGGTTTTTTAGTTGTCGGGTTTTTTTCTTTCTTAAAAAAGATAAGCAAGGCCGCTTTAAAACAAGTACACCTTAAAGCAGCTACTTATCATAGTGACTGTCTTGGGTTTTAAAATTTAAATTTTTTTGGTGTTTCAGCAAGGCTTACCCCAATTAAAAGCACAGGATTACTACACTTTCTTGCACGGGGGACTTACTACACTTTCATGACGGTCTTGGTAAATTGTTGCATTTGGGTGTTTTGTTTATGTTTTCTTTTTTTCCCAAATCTTCAAATCATCCCCGCTTTTAAAATTTGTTATTGTGTTTGTAACTTTTCCTATTTGAAAATGCATATTTGAAGGTAGCATATATAAGTATGCCAACAGAAAAGTCTCCCTTAGCCCTAGCTTAGTGAAAAAACCTTTGTTTAAAATTTTTAATATTTGCAGGCAAGTCAACAGCAAAATTTAAATTTGCTGTCTTCAAGATTTGTTTGAAACTGCTTATGCGCTTCAACCCCCACCCCCCTAACTTATACTATTTGTTGGCTGTGCCCCCAAGCAAAACCAAATAAGTTCTAACCGGAGCCCTTTTTCCTCAAAAATTTCCCGGCCTTGTTAACCCTTTTCCTCTTATCAAGAAAAAAAGTTGTCCATGCATTTACATGTTCTTGTTCTACTAAACCCAAAATGTATAAAAAGAGCCTGGTTCAAAAGGATGTATAGGTGGTTTCCCATGAATAATTAAAATTCCTCTGATCCCCCAAACCAAAACTTTAACCCCCTCACCCTTCCAATACAGATTCCCCTTGCTTTTTTTTTATCCTTTTCTTTTTTAAATATCTTTTTAGGATCAATATTAAACTTTTTGCAAAACCCTTTCCCTACCCCCTTATGTTAATCCTACTATTAAAGGGATTAAAGCTACATCATTTGAAAAACGAACTTGAAAATTTGGGATAAACCCCCGGGGTGAACGGGAATAGTACACATGAAACCTGTCCCACGGGAATTTTATAATGGGTTTGGAGGTTTTCATGTGGTAAAAATACGAAACACCCACCCCGTAGTTGCACAGTGGATAGCAAGTTTAAGTGGGTTTTTGGAAAAAATGATAGGATTAGAAAACCACGCTTTTGCGTGCATCTTTTTTAATTTGGTGGGTTTATGTAGGAGTTTTAATTTTTGGGTTTGGGGAACTTTCACTTTAAAGATTTTGTCTCTGACACAGAAATTATCTAGCTTTTTAAAGGGTTATGTTTTAGGTTATAGTGAGCCCAGCCTCGTTTTTTGCTTTCCTTATTATTTTTTTTTCATTTTTTTCTATAGATTTTTTAAAATGTTTATAACACAAACCAAACACCCAAATTTGGGTTTGTATTTTAAAGTCGAAATTCCTTTTGGACAACCGCTTTTTCAACAAAAATTGGGTTGCTCTGCATGGATCTTCTAAAAATTTATCGGGACAAAATTGACAGCAGCAACAACTGGTTTAAAAAAATTTCCTACTAAAACTAGAGGCTTTTTTTTTAAATGTGAAAGGGCCCGGGTTTTTTATAAATTTTCCCACATTTGGAAAAGGGAGTTTCTTGGTCCAGCTGGTATCACAGAAAAAACTAAAACCAAGCTAGTCAAAGGGGAGTCCCCTTTCAGCCCCCTTCACACGCAAAAATTTAATGAAGCACAATAAATTTGCTTCATGTTTGGGGTTTTTTGAAAAGTCCAATTTCCTGGTGGTTTTGATGGTGATGGCAAAGAAAAAAACCCTTTGTCGGTTGAAAGACCCAAAAAACCCAAATTTGGCAAAAAAAACTTTTTGTTTTTTTGTACACTTGTCCCCAGCAAAAGTGTCACAAAAAACCAAGGGGTTTGCGAAGGCTTCTTCCCCCCCTTCGATCCTTAAGATCCTTCCCCCCAGCAGGCAATGTATTTGTGAAATCCCAGCAAAAAGGCTTTACTCCCTTAAATTTCAAGAGCTAGAAAAAGGCTTCCATGAAACACTCTTTTTAAAACAATAAAAAAGACATAAAAAAAACCCATTTTGGACTGAAAAAATTTTTACATTACATTAAAAATTTTAAAATAATATAAAAAAATAAATATACGAAACCATGTCACGCGGCCCTTTTTAAGAGCACCTAAAAACATCCCAAACTATTGAGCTTAAAATCTTGGTGTGTACAAGAGTTTGAAAAGGGGTTGGGGAGTTTGGGTTTGAAGTTTACGTTTTGGTTTTACAACTGATGGATACTACAAGCGTACAGCAATAGAAAGCTTAAAAAAACCCCCTCGGTTTCCTAAAACTTAAACATTTGCGTAATTTGAAGCTGAAGTTTAAAGCAGATGATGTTTTAAATTTACAAAGAAACATATAAAGGTAATAAATGGAAATTAAAACCCAAAGTTTGGGACTGGCAGACAAGTTTGAGTTTATTAGTCCTTTACCCCTCTCTATGCGCTTGCGAACTTTCCGAAAACCCATAAATGGGGCCCCATTTAAAAACATAGCCTGCCTTTCAATCAGCTGAGAAATGAAGAAAAGAAAATGGGCATTCCCGAAAAAGACCGTTATTTCCCTTCTAAAAAAAGACTCAGTGGCCCAAAACCTTTCCCATAAAAATTGCTAAAATTCCCTTCCCCTATTTCCCTCTGGTTGATCAGTACCTTTGGGTTGTTTGTTCGGGTTTGCAAAAAGAAACAGGCTACTTTCTTGTTCATGGAGGGGGGAATTACTTTTAACTGAAAAACCTCGCCCGTCAAAAACCCCTCCTTTGCTATTGCTTTCGGAACAACGGCGGTGAAAATGACATTAAAGGGGAATTTTTTTCCCATAATAAAGTAATTTGGCTCCAAAGACCCCCCAGTTTAACACAATTAGAACCCCCCAATCTCACCCATTGCCTCGTTCGGGCCTATTACACAGTGTTGTACTCCCCGGACAACCCAATTACAAGACTTACAAATTGAATACCAAAAAAAAATTACACACACGTTTTTTAAACAGTATAAGAAAAAGATGACGCCCGCAAAAATTTCCTAAATTTTCCTTTGGTGCCCCAGATCCAAAAACTCTTAAGTTTAATGTAATACCTTTCGTTTAAACAAAATTACCCCAGATGGCACATGAATTGGCAACAACTAGAAAAGTATAAAAAATGCAGGGGGAAGGTCAGACCCCTTTTTACTATTTTGAGTCTATTATTTTTAAAGGTACAGCAACTCTTTTCTACACCCCGCACCCCAGGAAAAGGCTTTGCTCTTTTGGGCTACGGAAATTTCCCTGCTCCGAAATCTTTTGCTTGGGGGCTTTTTTCAAAAAAACAGGGACCCTGTTCATTTTTTCACACCCGTCTTTTCGATAAAAAAGGTTGTGCTTTAAAAATAGAAAACATGATGCTGTTGTTGCCCTTGGGCATTAAACAAAAACTAAGCCATTCAGGGCATTTTAGCCCAAAGGGTCTAACAGATTCACAATATCAGAAGAGGAGTTCAAACGTCTTCGGAAAGACTACGATGGATACAAGCGTCAAAATTTGACCTCCCGAAAAAAAGAAACAAAGCTAAACCCGTGGGGCATTTTACTCAATAAAAAAGGAATATATAAAAAAAGGGTATCTTTCTTTGGCCCGGAGAATACTCAGTGAGTACTCATTAAGGAGTAAGAATTTCCTTTTGGTACATTCCCTGTTCTACGTAGCAAAAACAAAAAAACAAGAAACCCAAATTTAAAAAAAATTTTTTTTAAATTTAAATTTTTTTTTCTTATATGAGTTAGAGATTTTAGTTGAGGTCAGTTTGGGGCAAAGTGTTTTTAGACAAAAGAGCCCGAGGGGGTTAACCCGCGCAAAAGTTTTTTTACAAGATTCAAGATTTTCAATCGCCCCAATTTTCCCGACAAGATAACAATGAAAACCCCAGTTTAAAAGGGGCGTTAGTTTCTGAAATTTTTTATACAACACAGCAAAAAAAAGAGGGAATAATGTTCATTTTGTCAAAAAACACAACAAGCATGAAAATCCCTTTTTAAGAGCTCAACGCAAAAATGGGGGAGTGAGATGATGCGCAACTTTGAAATATTTCAGCAGAAACGCAAGAATGAGGGGTTAGGATGGGCAGTTTGGGAATGTTTTCGCATAGAACTAAAACAAAAAAAGGGGGTTTTACCCCATTGTTGGTAGAAGTTAAAATTCCCTTGCCACAAAAAAAGTTGCAAAGAGGCTTTTGCTGAAAAATTTTAGAACAAAGAGGACAAGTGTTTTATGTGGGTGTGCTGGCTAAGTTTTTCATTTTAACAAAGAAAGCAGAGAGGGTGTCAAAAATATCTGAACATTGCAACAGCTCAAAATTTACGGCATTGGCTTTCCTTTTTGGAGTGAAAAAACATTGATCTCTTTGGGAATTTTTAAAAACCCCAAACAGTGTTTAAAGTGTACCTTGGGATGTTTTTGGCAGTAAATTTTGTGGATTTAAAACCGCTTAGGATTTCAAAAAGGTTTTCCCAAATAGGTTAAACCTGAAAGGAACCATGTTGATCTTTTTTAATCAGCAAAAGAGCATCCCCACGGGGTGGCGGAGCCCGGTCTTTCACTATTAAAATAATTTGAACAATGAGTAGCTAAAGGCACAGACAACAAAAAAAATTTAGCCAAAAAAAGAGTTTTTTCAGACGATGCTTGGGTTTGGTTACCATCTTTGCAAGCTGCAAAATAAACACCCGAAAAACATTGTAAGAGCGAGGTTGAAGCAATTACTGAAAAAGTCCCCACGGAAACCCGGAAACAAAGTGTTTCTTCAAGAATATATTTAAAAATGCCCAAAAGGTTCCCTAAGTAGTGTTTGTGACTTCGAGTCTACATTGTAAACCCTACCCAAGGGCGCACCCGGAAAAATTACCCAAAACTACAATTTCTCAGTAATCTTCAGGTTTTTTTTTTTCCCTTTTCATTTATTGTTTTTTTGATCTGCGGAGGACAAACAGAACCAACTTTGTTTTAGAGGACCGACGCAGTAAGTTTTTCTTGAAACAAAGGGAAAAAGGGAACATAACCATACTCTAGCGCTAAATTTTTTTCCAAAAGATTTTTAAAAGAAAAAGAGGGATCAGGGGGCAGGTTTTTACCGCCAACATTGTTGGATTTGTGAATTTAAATTTTTTGACCCGGATGTGTCAGACAATCAAAAAGGGCCGGGGATTAAAGCCACACGTGGTAAGTTTCGTGGAGCAAACACCCTAGTAAGGGGGTAATTTTACAACTAAAAATAGATCCCCCAAAATTTGGAAGTTTCCCGGGCTTTTCCACAATCTAAGAGGGTTTCGGAACTCACACCAATCCCCCCCCCTGCAGGGGTGATGGGTGAGTATAAGGCCTTTCTGCAATTTCACCCGTCATCAGAGAAGTACCTGCTTTTACTTTAAAGCTTATCATTTTTTGTTTTGCACAACTTTTGAGGGTCTCTAGGTCCCTTGGGCTTCATTTTTGAGTATTGCTCAATTACAGAAAAAAAACTTCGACACAAAGGGTCGTGCGGGAAAAAAGGGTTTATCCTTAAGAGTACATGGGTATGGGAAAACTTTGATTTAAGAAGAGCTGCCACCAAAAAAAAGCTTTTTTCAGCAGACTGTCAGGCAAAGGAATCCCGTGATTTATGACTTTTCAGCAAAACTCAGTGGGAAAGGCAAAAGGGTGCAGTGTCATACTATGGGGTTTATTTTTCATTTATCAGTATCTTTTTGGGTGATGCATGGGTTTGGGGTTGCTGATGCTTTTAGAACCCACAGAAAGACCGGAAAGAAACAATTTTGGCTGCCCATCACACTATATACAGCACCAGGATTTTCTTGGGGTGCCCTTTTTTGAAGTTTTTCTGGGGGGCAGATTGATTTTTTTTTTTGATTTTCCAATGCTCCCAAAGATTGGGATGGTCTGGGTGGTGGCATCGTTGGCATCACACAATTTCTTTTAAGGGGCCCAAAAAACAAAAATTTTGAAGATTATGTTTCCCAAAAAAAACCTTTTTAACTACATCATGACTTGGGACGCAAACAAAACGGGATGGATGGGCGATGTGTCAGTCAATACCCCCTAAAAAAAACTTTCAGTTGTTTTTAAAGGTCCTTTTGCTGTTGTGGACTCTAAAAGCGTTTTGGGCCAATTTGGTTTCCCGATCAAACACTAGGGTTTGGGTCTTAGAAAATGATTTAGTTTTTCCCCATGAAATTCATGATTTCGCACAAGGGCTACCCCAAAGGTGCAGAAAGGCTCAAAGTAAAATCCTAAGAACCACCTAAGCTTGTACCAAACTTTAAAAGACAGACAAGTTTTGTTTGTCACTCAGGGCTGCTCAGTTTACCCAAGGCTGGGTTTAAATTTTTATGCTGTTCATCGTTTTCATTGGGTTTGAACCAAAAGAAAATTAATTTAAACCAAAACATCATGAAGAAAACTGTTTGAGAACGAAGGCAAACCCATGATAGTAAAGGGTTTTTTTTTTAAGGCCCTGAAAAACAGGCTTTGGGGAAAACAATGGAGAACCCCCCAAAAGAAAAAATGGCAGATAGTCACAAAGGGGAAAAAGAAGCCAAAAAAGCTTAAAATCAAAACCCAAACTATCAAGAAACAGGCCAAATTCCCTGACAGTCTGTATGGCATCATGGGGAAGAAGTTGAAAGGTTTAAAATAGAAAAACCAGGGTTTTATTGGGGTTTTGTGTGTGGAGTGTCAAAGTGTTGAAGTGGGGTTTTTTGGGATGATTACTTGAAGGTTTAAAACATCCTGCTGTAAGGGTTTTGTTTAAAAGACCCCAGACTCTTTCATCCTAGGGAAAACCCCCAGAAAATATATACAAAAACCTTTAAGAAAAGGGTTTCTGGGTGGGTAAAGAGGAGTATGGTTTTTGAAACCCGTGATTTTCCCAAAAGGCAGTCCCTTGCTTTTTTCAGTAAACAAAAAATTATTTGGGAAGATGAAGGATGAGATGAAAAAGGAATTTTTATCAAAGAATATGTTGGGTTAAGGGCTAAGATTATAGCGTTGCAAGCAGAAGGTGTTATTAAAAAGGGCCCAAAAAGGGTTGGCAAACAGGTGGTCAAAACAAGCATCATTTGATAACTACAAAAAGGCTCTCTTTGAAGGTAGGGATTTTTTATCATGACCCCAAAAAATTTGTTAACAAAGCACCAAACAACAAATGTGGTTTTGAAAAAAGACATGATTTTGGGAGGATTTAAAAAAGGAAATTTTTTTTTTTCTTTTTTTTTGCCCGAATTTCTCTACGCCTAGGGGCACTGGAGAAAAAAAGTAATTTAAATTTTTTTTAATTTTTTTTTTTTTAAACATTTATATACGAGCTAAAAATTTGGGGTTTTAAAATCACAAAAGGGGTTGTTTTTCTCTTTATCAAAAAAATTTTGGTTGTGGGACAATGCCGTTTTGCTTTTACAGTGCTGCCCTTTTGTTTATTTAGGGGAAACAAGTAGAATAAAAAATTGGGAAACTTGGGGAAAAAGAAAAAGTGGCTAAAAATTTCTAGGAGTTGTTAGGGGGATGGGGGAGAAATTAACCCATTCATATTATCAAAAGTGTTCCCCTAAATTTTTTTTGTAACAAAAAACCGTTTGATTTAGACCCCAGTCCCCTTTCTTTGATGAAAAAATAGGGCCCACCTTACTGAAGCGGGCAGTATTAGGTGGACAAACTGGGAAATTTCCCCTCAAAAAAAAAGCCGGTGTGGTGAGGTAAGGGCAAATAAAAAATAGGAGGTCCCTCTCCACAACTTTTTTTATTTTTTAAGTGTCCAAAGCTCCCCGGGTGGGATCTGTTGGGTCGTTTGTGACTGTGTGGCTTTTGTTTTTTCCCGGAGCATCAGATATCTGTTTTTTCCCGAAGGGTATTGTGGTTTTTTAGAAGGGTTGTATGGATGTGCTGCGTATTTTTTTATGGTTTTTATGCTGTTCCCCAGGGGTTTTTAAACCCGTGGTTTTGGGTTTTCTCAGGTTTATTTTCTCCAAAAATTTCAGGCAGGGCTTTTTACCCACTCTGTTTTTCGTTTTTGCCCGGGTTTATAAATTTTTGGTGGTATTTATATGCAAAAAGGGTTTTTTTAAAAGCTTGTTTTAAAAATTTCCCAACCCGTGTTTTTAGATCTGTGGTTTCCTGGGATACCTCTTTTTTTGCTACTCCATGTTTAGTAACCCAATGATTAAATGCTCCCTTTTTAAATTTTTTATCATCAACTGAAAAAGTTTGGGGGTATTTTGGGGGGGGCCCCCCACTATAGATTTCTTTCAAAAGCAAATGCAGTTGCCCTTGGGACTTTTTTTTCAGTAAGGGGGTCTGCATCTTTATCCTAGAAACTCGTCCTACCGAAGAGCATTTTTATACCCCTTTTTTTTGATTGTGTATGTGGTAAGTTTAAAAAAGGGCTATTGGGGTATCCTTTTGGGTTTTATGGGGATGAAGGAGGGGGTTTTTAAAGGCCTTGGGGGAAGGGGAATTTGATCTGCCATATTTTCTTTTAGACAGCCCCTTCTTTGCTTCTTCGGAAATTTTTCCTGTGCATGCTCAGTTTATTAAAAGCCGGGCCCGCCTTTCCCGTACCTTTGGTGTTTTTAGTAGATCTTAGAGAGTTTGGGATTTCCCTTGTTTTTAATTTTAATAAGTAAAAAAAATTGCCTGTTGGTTAAACCAAATTCTGGCTAAAAAAGTATTTTATTGTCAAGCCACCACAATAAAAACAAACTCGCCTGTCTTCTGGGGTTTTAGTGGGGGAAAATAATTTACGAAACTGTGGCTTTGTAATTGGAGATATTTGTTTGCCTGTCCAAAGTAGAAATTTTTTTGCCCCCTCAAAAATCAGAAAAAGTTTTTGGGAGGATTTTCCCTTTTTCACGAAAATTTTCATTAATAAAGGGCCCAATGGCAATTCTTTGTCTTTGTATTTCTGCCGGGGCTTGTTTTAGTTGTTTTTGTTTATCATGGGCTTTCCTTTCTTCGTCGTATGGAAATTTGAAAACAAGTTTGCTACCCCGTAAAAGGGGAATTTCGTTAATACAGAAACCCCCCAAACCCTACATAAAGAAGCCATTTTTATTTATGGGGCTAATATTTTCGGGAAAGATTCCCTGCTTTACCCAAAAAGTTTTTTTGTAGCAATGGATGCTGTTCAAACCCCCAATAGTTGGCGCTGTCTTTAAAAAATCTAGTTTTCCTAAATAGCAGGCCCCTTTTTTTGAAAAACTCTTTTTTAAAAATAGTATAGCCGACACTAAGATGCCCAAAAACGGCAGCGGGGAGACCAGATTTTAATGCCCGTCTTTTCTGTATCTTTTTCTACTTTTTGTTAAAAATTTTTTTATTTATAAACTATTAAAAAATTTTTGAATGGATCGTTGGGCAGGCTGTTTTCTTTGCAATGGTTTTTGGCTGTTGTTGTGGGTTTTTGGGTTTTTTTCTTGCTGGGTTTTTGTCTTTCTGGTTCTTTTTGGGTCCTACTTTTTAGGCTTTTAACCAAAATTCCCCTAGCTGTTATACCATAAAATTAAGTAAGATGAAAGTTTTTTTTTTGGGTTTGGGGCTGTGTCTTTTTTTGTGTTTCTATAGGATCTTTTTTTTCTATTGGGTTTTTTCCAGATAAGATCTTTTGTTTGCTTGGTTGCTAAGTTTTTTCTGTCGATTCCATTTGCACCCTTTGCCGCTTTAACTCTCCAGGTTTCTTTGTTTCAGATGTCCTTGGTAAGGGAGGGGTTTTTTTGGGTTTTTGACCCTTCTCCTGGTTTTGGGTTTGGGTTGTGTTTGTTCCTCCATTTTCTCTATGTGGTTAAATTTTATATGTTTTAATGTTATCATTTCTAGCGTATGGTCTTCAAAGAGGGCCCAAAAAGGGAATACATATCACAGCCCAAGGGTCCCCCAGCGTTCTAGCAAAAAATTGGGTTTTTGTGAGAGGTATATGCTAAGTCGTTTTTGAGTCCCCTTAAAAACCCCAATTGTTGCTTTTAAATTTAGACCAAAAACAGTATGCCCTTTCTTTTCCCATTTTTTCTCCCAAAAAAGGGGTTTTTTAAAATTTTTAAAATACTTATTAAAGTCTTGTTTTTTGGGGGATAACTGCTGCACCCGTTCTACTGTTGGGTTTTGTTCCCAAGTAATGCTTTGGGTTTTACCCCAAGCAGCCAAGTAAAAACTTCCCTTCCTTTTTCCCGGGGATTTTTCATTGTTTTTCTTTTTGATAGAAACCAGTAGATGTCTTCAAAAAGTTCGTTTGCAATTTTATGTTGTCTATCTTTTTCCAAAATTTTTGGGGTAAAAAAAATTGTTGTTGTTCCCTTTACAAGTTGTTGATAAGTTGTTGGGTAAGGTTTTTGATGGGGCTTTTTTTATTTCTTGAAAAGTTCTTTTAAAATTGTTTTGTTTTAGTTTTTGAAAAAGTTCTTGATAAGTTCTTGGTAAGGCTTGGGTTTTTGTTGTTTAAAAAGTTCTTTGGGAAAATTCTTGATAAGTTGTTGATAAGTTGTTAAAAAGTTCTTGGGAAAATTTTGATAAGTTCCCTTTATTAAAATTCTTGATAAAGTTCTTGATAAAAATTTTTTGATAAGTTCTTTTATTAAATTCTTGATAAATTCCCTTTATAAAGTTTTGATAAGTTCTTGATTAAATTTTTGGGAAGTTTTGATCCCGTTCTTGATAAGTTGTTAATAAAGTTCTTGACAAGGTTTTTAAAAAAGTTCTTGACAAGTTTTGATAAAAATATTGTTTTTTGCATTTAAAATTCCCCTAATTTTATTGTTTTACCCTAAAAATAAATTTGTAATTTTTTCAGTTTTAGTGAGAGATAGGGGGAAAAGCCGACTCAAAGGGAAATGTTAGTTTTTATATTTTTAAAATATGAAATTTTGGTTCGGGTGGGCGAAGCCGAAACGGGAAACCCAAAATTGCCGGTTTTTGGGTAAACAGTATGTGGTTGAGCTTGAGTGGTTTTTCCCCCCTTTTTTCGTGACACCACGCAACAACCCCACACACACACACACACACACAAAACAATTTTGCCTGGGTTAAATTTTTTTTTTAACAGTTATGTTTTCAGTCTGGTTGTTAAAATTATTCAACTATTAGCCCAAAGGGGGTCAGAACAAAACTGAAATTTAAAAACCCCCAAAAAAAACCCCCAATTTTTTTTAAAAAATGATTTGTTTTTTTTTGCAAAAAAGGGTTTTTTGTAAAATATTTTTTATGATCAATCAAACCTGCTGTTTACATTATGCTGAAAAAGGATAAAGAATTAAAAATTTTAAAATGTAGCTTAATTTTTCTGGGGTGATGGAATTCTGAAAAAAAGAAAAAAGGGTTATGTTTTTTTTATCTCTGTCTCTGCCTGTCGGGCTGTTGTTTTGTCTCTTTTTCCTTTCTCCTCTCCTCTTCTTAAAAAAACCCCCACAAAAAACTGACAAAAATTTAAAGAAACTGCCCCACGCAGGGGGGTGGGGTTTAAAAAAAGCAATTTAGTGCTTTTTTCCATTATCCTTGTAATATATATATTTTTTTTTTGAAAAATTAAATCTCTCTCTCACACCACCCACCACACACACAAGGGTTTCACAGTAAAACACACGAAAATTTGTTTTTATACACAAAAAAAACATCTATTTTTTTTTTAGTATTATTTAAGGGCAGATATCGATACATACCGCCCTTGCAGCGATTTCTGATTACATTCTCTCTCGTTTTAGTTTTTTTCTCCAAGTTTCAGCAATCTGGTCTGTCGATGGGTCTCTTCCCTGAGGTCAACACATGTTGGCTTGGAGAGTTTTGTCCCTTTGGGGATCAGTTATTATTACAATAAAATGTTATTATCATATAAATAACAGCTGATCTTCAAATGATTTTATTAAGATAACTGTATGACCAAAGTAACATTTTAAAGATTTCAATAGCGTTTTCTAATCTTACGAGATATTTATAGGACTAAATGGCTTAAACCTGATCAAAATTACTAAGTATTCCCAGTATGTCTGCTTTCATGCCGGCGAGTGCCTGACTTGACATTGAGAAAGGTTCTCTTTTGTTTTCTTATATTTTTTAATGCCTTATTCTACCGACTGTTAATATAAGGCTCGATTGTTCTTAGTACGGCGATACCCACATGTTCCCAGCTACTGTAAAAGCTGATCAGTTCTTGGGTAAACATGTAGCTTTAGCACTTTATGTAAGCTTTTTCAGGCAGTGCAGTGGATTATTTTAATTTTATACTCGTCTGCTCATAGGCAACGGTTGGGTGGATAGAGGCCCTTGCTCTTTGGTCCTAATTTCAATAACATGCATTTTTAGTATCATAGATTTTAGCCTGGGTTTATTCTAGAACCTTGTCTTTGGATGAGAGGATAATCCAGAATGAACACTGGACCTTTTACTGTAGTTTTAGTTTTATTATCTCATACTCTAGTCATAGGAGAAAAAAAAAGTGATATAAAATCAGATTTATTTTGGTACATGTAAAAGAGCCCATGGTAACAATAGTTACCCCTGGCAACTGTTGAAAAACCAACAACAAAAAAGTCACCACTAAACATAACTTTTATAAGAAATTAGATGTGGATCATAAATGTGAACACTTTTCTCAATTTCTGTCCCATGCTGGTCAGATGCACTGGGTCTGACTTAGCAAAGTCAGTTAGTGACTTGTCAGGTGCTTAGTGGCAGTGCAACACATTTTGCTCATATGACAGACAATAACAGTTGCTATCTGAGTCAATGAGTGCTTTCAAAAAGAAGATGCAGGGAAAAAAATAATTAAAAAGAAGAATTTTTTAGAATGGTTCTGTGCTTTTCTAGGGAATAGTAGCCAATTTTTCATATACTAAATAGACTAGAGAAATCTGCTATGACTATAAATATAAACTAATGCTAATTCAGTAATTGCTATACAATGCAACACTAGTACAATACAATTACAGTACAATTCAGTACACAATAATACTAATTACTATACTGTTATCCAACGCAACACAGCACACCACAGCCCTCCACACTTTTAACTATCTCACCACCATAGGTGACTTTCATTGACAGCGCAGGTCATGTTAAAACTAAAAAAGGTCGGTTTTTCATACAGCAACAAAGGCTCCACACCTCACTTGCACACATGATAGCAGACATATCATCCTTCACCCCTGATCAAGTTTTGAGTTATTCTGACACAGACTGAATGCCAAGAAATCACTAACAGTGCTGAAAAATACTTAGCGCTGAAGAGACAGGTTCTTGTTGTTTTGCTGAAGAGAGAACTTTAGTTTTTTTCAGACAGAAACTTGGCGGCGAAAGAGTGAAGATGATACTGATGTTTCTTTCAGGTGCATCATGAGGTGGACCCCTGCACTCTACAAGCGGACGATAGCTTTTGGCTGGCGCAGACTCTGGGGCGGCAAGCGAGTCAAATACCCGGAGTATCCTGCTCACATACCCCAAGCCTTGCTAGACAGAGGGGAGGCAGCTGAATCTTTACCACCCTGATTCACAAGATTTTTCAAGAATGGGATTTATTTATTTATTTTATTT
>CM054160.1:48598533-48601503 GCA_028751875.1 Rapana venosa
CTTATGAGAAATGAAAGCAAGAAAGGTGTCCAAAGATCGTATTATCGACGATAGAGCCTGTCGTCTGCTATTCATGTCGCGCCACCTATTTTGCCAAGGGAGGTAATTTGCCTCCATTGGAAGTGCATATTCGCTTTGCTTTCACCAGTTATTTTTTACATGCCGAAAACTACCTACCCCTATGGTATGTCCGTAATTTGTTTGGAAAATGATGTTTAACTATGAAACTGCAACCATGAGTTAAAAAACCCACAGTTTTCTGTTTACTGCGCTACCCACACCACCACCACCCACCCACCCGGGGACTAGATGTAAAAGAAAAACACGTGTGTGCTTATTCCATCATCCTCGAAATAAAGAATACAACAACAAAAAATACCCCCACCCCTCCCCTTTTCTTCACCCTCCTAGTTCTCTACAGGGGGACATCAAGGATGGCATCGTCTAATATCACTGGAAGTGAACAGACGTAGAATTGAAGTCAACAACAACATCAAGGATGGCATCGTCTAATATCACTGGAAGTGAACAGATGTAAAATTGAAGTCAACAACAACATCAAGGATGGCATCGTCTAATATCACTGGAAGTGAACAGATGTAGAATTGAAGTCAACAACAACATCAAGGATGGCATCGTCTAATATCACTGGAAGTGAACAGACGTCAAATTGAAGTCAACAACAACATCAAGGATGGCATCGTCTAATATCGCTGGAAGTGAACAGACGTAAAATTGAAGTCAACAACAACATCAAGGATGGCATCGTCTAATATCACTGGAAGTGAACAGACGTAAAATTGAAGTCAACAACAACATCAAGGATGGCATCGTCTAATATCACTGGAAGTGAACAGACGTAAAATTGAAGTCAACAACAACATCAAGGATGGCATCGTCTAATATCACTGGAAGTGAACAGACGTAGAATTGAAGTCAACAACAACATCAAGGATGGCACAAAGCTGCCAAGTCCAAGTGCAGTCAGAGCCTTTTCTAAAATTTTATTCTATTCTTTTATATCGAGGATAATGGAATAAGCACTTTTGTGCTTTTTTACGTCCAGTCCCCGTGTGTATGCGGTTTTGTAAATTCTGTCATCTGTTCCCACCGGCACACAATGGCCTACTCTTTAAGAAAAGCGGAACAGGATTTAACGTGTGTGCAAGATGTTCTGCGTGCGTTCGCACACAGGGCCTCGGTTTATAGTCTCATCCGAAGGACTTTTGGGGAGAGTGGAGTCTGCACTCCAGGGGAAAGTATCCACTTGAACGGGAGGAATCGAAGCCTGCTATAATTAGCTCCCAACTGGGCTGGGCTGGATAGCAGCTGAGAGCAGCTGGAAGTGGGGGGAAAAGTGACAGCTGTGATAGACACTGTCATCATTCTGTGTGAGTGTGTGTGTGTGTGTGTGTGTGTGTGTGTGTGTGTGTGTGTGTGTGTGTGTGTGTGTGTGTGTGTGTGTGTGTGTGTCCAGAACACCTTGCTGCAGCGGTACATCATGCAAGCGCAGTACTGGAACACGACGAAGGAAAAACTGCCCAAGAGAATCGACGTGCGAAAGCCAGGCTGGAAGTTCAGTGCCCAGTACGGCATCCCTGCGAAGATGCAAGCGTGAGTTGACTGTGGCATTGCTGTCGGTTGATACATCATGCTTTGATTATTCGTTTGTGTGTGTTTGTTGGTTCTTTTCTTTCCAGGATAACGGAATAAGCATTTGTGTGTGGTTTTTATTTTACGTCCAGTTCCCGTGTGTATGCAGTTTTGTCAATTTTGTCATCTGTTCCCGCCGGCACACAACACATTGGCCTGCTCTTCCGAAAAGCAGAACAGGTTTTAACATGTGCGCAAGATGTTCTGCATGCATTTGCACACGGGATCTCAGTTTATTGTCTCATCCAAAGGACTTTTGGAGGGGATGGAGTTGGCGCTGATGTTAACTCCAGGGGAAAAATCCCCTTGAATGGGATTCGAACTTGTGTCAGCAGATTACGAGCGCAATGAGCAACTCTCTAACCAACCAGGCCATCCCGTCTCCAAGGTGCGTTAAGATTGTGTGCGTGGTGCGTTTTTTGTTTTATGCAGGTTGTGTTTGTTATTTATTCTGGGGGTTAATAATTATTGTGTTTTGATTATGGTGTGTTGAGATTGTGTGTGTGGTGGTGTGGGGGATGGGATAGCCTAGTGGTTAGAGCGTTGAGCTCATGATCTCATGGCATGGGTTTGACCCACCACTGTGACGCACTTCTTCTTCTTCTTCTTCTTCTTCTTCGTCAAACGCTCAGACGGCAACTATTGTCTGTCATAAGAGGGAAAATGCGATGCACTACTGTTGAGCGCCTGACAAGTGGATCGGTGGTCTAGAGGTAACGCGCCTGTCTAGAAAGCAAAAAGTCCGGGTCGGAAGTGTGCGGTGCTTCGTATCCTGTTTGGACCCGAAACTTATTCCCCATCCATTAGATCATGAGTAGTGGTCTGGGTGCTAGTCTTTCGGATGAGACGGTAAACCGAGGTCCCGTGTGTTAACAAATATTTATTCAGCGCACGAAAAAGAACCCACGGCAACAAGAGAGTTGTCCCTGGCAAAATTCTGTAGATAAAAGCCACTCTGATAGGGAAACAAATACTGTTGCAGACAGGACAAAAAAAAGAAAAATAAATGGGTGGCGCTGCTCTTGTGGCGACACGCTCTCCCCGGGGAGAGCAGCCCGAATTTCACGCAGAGAAATCTGCCGTGACTTAAAGTGGTATAAATAAATAAATAAATAAATAAATAAATAAAGTAAGTCAGGCCCAGCATATCCGACTTTGGCACGGGGGAAAATTATTATCTTTTAAGTCTTTCTGGAAAATAAGGGAACAGGATGGACCAAGAAGGCAGAACATAGATAATTATAATAATAATAATAATGTATGGAATTTATATAGCGCTGAATCTGTTTTAAAACAACAAATCAAAGCGCTTTTTTT
>CM054160.1:48602003-48622003 GCA_028751875.1 Rapana venosa
TTTTCACTTCCCAAACCTTCACTTGATACCTTCAAACCCCAGCCCCCAAACCACTTATTTCCTACCGGACCTTCCCCCCCAAATACTGTCCCTAATTTCAACAGCATCTTTCACCTTCTAAGTGTTGTTCCGAGTGGTGTGTGTGTGTGTGTGTGTGCGTGCGGCATGCGTGCTTTACGTGCGCGCAGGGTTTTTTTTGAAATCTGTTGTTAAATTATGTTTAAGGAGAGTTGCATGCCGTAAATGATTGAGTGCAAGCGCTTCGTTTTTGTTTGTTTTTACAAGATTCAGGGGCTATATAAATTCCATATATTATTATTATTATTATTTACAACTGACGATGATCACTTTCCATTTCTTGCTGAACACCAGCATTGAAAAGAACTGCTACAAGAAGTCTTTCAGCAGAGAAAGCAAGATCAGCTGGCGAAGGTGTTCTGTGCCTGGTTTGAATAAAAAACGAATAAAAGAATGGAATACAACCTGTGACATGCATAAACCCATCAACAGTACTGGTATGCTTGTAGCACAGAGAACATACAGATCAAACACAAGAAAAGAAGAAGCATGCTAACATCACTGACGGGGCAGTAGCACCAGAGAAATAATATAGGTAAGAGCCGCTACATTGAATGAACGTATCAACATTACTGGTACAATCGAGGCACATGGATAAATGACATGTTAAACGTGTGACAAGAATAAACACATCAAAGTCGTCACACTAGGAGAAGTGTGTGTAAACCTTGTGGCATGAATAAACATCAACACTACTGGTGTGATCTATGCACTAGAAAAAGTGTTAGTGTTAATGGGCTCGGCAGCTTTCGTACGTGGACTTCACTGGTGTAGAGTTGTCATTCACCCGAACACAACCACTACTAACACAGCTCGTGTGTTTCAATCGGTTATTATTGTGGCTCTTGAATCTGGAACTCAAAAAAGATCGTCCGTTGTCTTGTTATTGTCTACTGCGCATGCCCTGTGTATCAATTGCTAGGCAACGTCACGAAATTATTAACAACGAGGCTTTATAAATCTAAAACGTCTTTTCATGGAAATGAACTAGAATGGATAATTGATGTACGACATTACAACCCTCCCCCCCTTTTGAAAGAAAACTTCATGACTAGAATTGTTAAGAACCTGTGGCACATGGAATTAATATAGAAATAATTTTAAACATAAAACCAATAACGAATTGTGCAACTTTTCCTAAAAATCTGTTCAACATTCTTTCTTTGAAAACAGAAATCTAGACTATTTTTTTAATATAGTCTTTCAGGTATTGTGGCTGATGCAAGTTCTTCTGGACCGTCGCACTGGCCCCGGGCTGGTACTGGGCAAAGAGCTTCTTCGTTGACTTCGGGGTTTTGGGAGTGGATCTGGTGAAGAATCTTCTTCTCTCCTTTCTCAGACGGTAAAGGGTCGTGCAATCTTCTTGAAGAATGGGGAGTTGCGGGTGATCTGCACTGTTCCCTGTCCGGCGGGTCAGATGGATCCTTTCTTTGCTGTGACTTGCAGAGGTACTGGATTATAGTAATGGTGTCAGTTTGTTTTCGTCTTTCTGACGGACAAGCACAGTGTCACCAATTTGGTGTTGATTCAGAAGCATGACGTCTGTTGTTTCATAGATTTTCATTTTCTCTTTCATTGCAGCATCAGTTGACGGATTTCCCCTATCAAGCTTCTGTGATGTTTTTTCCACTTGGTCGTTAATTCCAGGGAGTTGGATCCTTATCTTTTTCCATAGAAGCTCGCTGGGTTTTACACCAGTATTTGCTGTGGGGATAGCACGGTAGTTGCGAAGGAACTTGAGAGTTCTTGGCGCCATACCTTTCCTTCTACCTGGGCACTTGGAGGGTTTTTCTTCAGCATGGGCATACATCTTTCTGCACCACCATTGGCTTGTGGCCAAGAGGCGTGACTTGCGGTGGTGAAAACCTAAATACTGACCCAAATTGTCCAAATTCACGGCCATTGAATGGGGTCCATTGTCGTTTTTCACAATGTCGGGTATGCCATGCGAGCAAATTAGAGTCAAGTTTGGGAAGGGTAGCGTTTGCACTGGTAGAACTGAAAATTTTCAACTTCGGGAAACCCGTGAGTATGTGTCAGTCACTACAAGAAGGGATTCTCCTGATGGAAATGGTCCGGCAAAATCAAAACTGACTTCAGGGCCATGGGTGATGGGTAGTGGGGACATGTGAAGAGGTTCACATGAGTGATCTGGATCGTAGATAAGCAGGGAAGGCAGGGCTTGACATTTTAACTCCACTAATCTGTCCCATGGTGGAAACCACACTTTCTCGCGCAGCAGGTTTTTTTGTCTTGACAATTCCTTGATGTCCTTCATGAGCAATATCGACTGTACTTGCTGAAGGCTTGAGGAATAACCACACGACTGTTGCGGAGAATGATTCCAGTATCTTCGCTGATGGACAGTTTTATCCTTGATTTTCCCTTTAGTTTTTTGGAAGAAAAAACTCAACTGGGGCAATCCTTGGGTACATGCCACTGGTTGAATTTTTATTGCAGTTTTCACAGCTTGCAATGTCGGATCATTTCTAGTTGCTTCGATGATGTCTTCCAGTGTCATGGCTTTAGGAACGTGTGATCAATGATAATTTGATGTATTCGTCAGCAACTTTTGACTCAGAAAATTTACTGTGTGCAGCAGTTTGAACAGGGTGTCGACTAAGAAAGTCAGCTGGATTGTTCTCTCCAGGCTTGTATCGAAGAACGAAATCGGTAGGACTGGAGACGCAGATTCCATCTTTCGATTCGTGCAGACGTCTTCGATGCAGGATTGTTGTATATCCCTTCTAAGGCTTGTGGTCAGAATAACGTGAATCGACGACCATACAGGTAAAGGTAAAATGTTCACAAGACCACACAACTGCTAGAGCTTCACGTTCTGTTTGTGAGTAGCAGATTCCCCATCCGTTAGCGCACGGGCTAGCATTGCTACAATTTTGAGAGGGGTTGTCCTTGTCACGCTGAGTGAGAATTTCACCTACCATATGGACTAAGCATCAACGATGACTTCCGTCTCTCGATCAGGGTCATAGTACTTCATGGGGGTCTGGCTTGTGAGTCGTGACTTGAGTTCACAAAACCGTTCTCTTCAGTTTCTGTCCATTGTCCACTCTGCATCTTTCCCCAGTCAGATCTCGAAGTGGTTTTGTGATGGAGGCATACTGTGGAATGAACTTGGAGACATAGTTGGTCAGACCAAGCAAACTGCGGATTTTTTTGCCATTGGTAGGGTAGCTGCTTTCTGTATAGCCTCTACTTCTTTGGATCAGGGGATACTCCATCTTTGCCAAAAATGAAACCATAGAATTCAATGTGATCCTTGTTGAATTCACACTTGCTTTTGTTGAGAGTAGTCCCTTTTCACGAAGCGAGAAAACCCTTTCCTGAGAGCAGTATCAGTTTTTTCTTGAGACTTTCCGTAAGAGAATATCATCACTTGTATTGAGTGTACTTGGAATGTCCACAATAATTCAGCAATGTGATTTTGGAAAATTTCTGCTGCTGAAGTAACTCCAAAATTCAACCGTTTGTACCGCCTGAGACCAACATATTGAAAATGTTGTGATATTTCGTGAGTCTTCTTCCAATTCTAATTGGTGATATCCTGAATTCAAATCCAGTTTGCTGAATATTTTCGCTTGATTCAGTCCATGAGGATATCATCAATCGTTGGCATGATATGACGAGTACGTTCAATAGCTCTATTTGGATGTCTCATGTCAACACAAAGACGATTTCATCCGTTTTTTTTTGGGTTTTTGGGTCAGCGACAATAGGTAAATACCCGGGGTGTAGGACCATCAACTTTCTCGATGATGTCCAGGCTTTCAAGGCTTTGAATCTCAGCTTCCCTTTTTCCTCATGTGAAATGAATCCTTCGTGGGGTTGAGCGACGGGTTGTACTTCTTATCAATGTACAATTTCACTTTTACATCCTTCAACTTCCCCATCCTTGAAACAATTCTGGATATTCGCTACAAAGAACATCAGCTGTGGTGCGTTGCGATGCTGCAAATGCAAAACTGATAACTGAAGGCATTGAGCAGTTTTGGCACCCCAAAAGATTTCCACTGCGAGCATCAGGCTTGATTTGACAACAAAGAATGATGCCTGTGTTTCTGAAATTCTTGTACTTGACAACAGCATCAAACATACCCAGTACAACAAGAGGTGCGTGTTCCAAAGCATAAATTGAAGGGGAAATGCAGGTTTCATCATGCATTGAGGTGCAATTTTTTGGGAAAGTTTGTTCATCAATGATGTTGACAGAAGCACCATATCAATGAGAAATGGAACGGACTCACCAAGAGATCCACGTTGACTTTGGTGCTGCACCAGACTTCCCAAAACACCAAACACGTATTCTTCCCACAGATAAAAAAATTGAGTGCTCTGCTTTGCTGAACACTGTTGACTTTCGCAGTGAAGAGCTGATTCCTTTGCTGAGACTTGAAAGATTACCAGAACGACAAACACTTTTGCAAAATGTCCAATCTTGGAGCATAGACGACAGTTCTGTCTTGGGATGGCACGCTCACGTGAATGTTGCTTGGCACCACACCATCCACACAGTCGTTGATGTTGATGTTGATGTGTCTGACTCTGGTTAGGACCATGATTCCAGCTTGTTGATGCATTCTTCGGGCTGAAGGATGATTTTTTCATTCTATCGGGATTGACGAACGGCATTGATGGACTGTGCTGATTCCTCCTCAATTGTTTTTGGCTTGAATATCAACAGTTCTAAAGCACGAGCAGTTTCGAGAATTTGTTAGAGTCATGTCTGTTTCACGAAGAGCACGCTCCTCAGCGTGATGAGTTACAACCCCTTGTAGAATTTGAGCTTTTATTTCACGGTCAGGATTTTCAAATTCACAGTTTTGCTGCTAATAGTCGTAGTCAGATTGTAACTATCAGTTTTCTTCTCCTTCTTGCTGCTTGCACTGTCTGAATTTGAAGGTTTCAAAGTCAAGTTCCTTTTTGATTTAAATGACCATTCAAAGATTCCACTAGTGTATCATAACTGTTTGCTTCTCCTGTTGCTCTGCAGTGAATGATTCGTACACATCAAACACTTCTTCACCAGCATAGTGTAACAATAGAGCTCTTTTCTTGTATTGTTCGTCACATTCATTGCTGCAAGTAGATTGGTGAAACGTGCCAACCATTTTTTCCAACAGTTCCAATTGTTGCTTCATCAGAATGAACTACGAATCTTTCGAAGTTTGGAAAGCCAGCTGTAGCCATACTCCTTGGTTTTAATTAATTAATCCTCCTTATTTTTGATTAATCCTCGTCGCCAATGTAAGTTGTCATTCACCCGAACACAACCACTACTAACACAGCTCGTGTGTTTCAATCGGTTATTATTGTGCTCTTGAATCTGGAACTCAAAAAAACGTCCGTTGTCTTGTTATTGTCTACTGCGCATGCCCTGTGTATCAATTGCTAGGCAACGTCACGAAATTATTAACAACGAGGCTTTATAAATCTAAAACGTCTTTTCATGGAAATGAACTAGAATGGATAATTGATGTACGACATTACAACTGGTAAATCAAGGACAATGTGGTAAACAGATTCTGCAAGTTCTGCAAGAAGCATCAAGAAGAGAATGGGGAAGATCAGTAAGCTTCTGATCTGTGGGCACACAGGAGTGGGCAAAAGTGCTATAGTTGAACAGCTTCTTTATGGCAATGATGTGGTGGAAAGTCCTAGTCACTCTACCATTGAAGACATCTACACCGCTGTGATAGAAACAGACCGAGGGGTCAAGGAAAAAGTTCGCATTTTTGACACTGGAGCTGCTGCAATGGAAGGTACAGAAGGAGATCTACCAAAGCACTATCTGAACTTCCCTGATGGATTTATTCTGGTCGACGATATCACCAGCTGGGAATCTTTCCGACGCCTGGACAGACTGCAAAAAGACATTGACAAACACAGAGACAAACGAGAGGTGCACATGATTGTGCTGGGCAACAAGAGTGAGCAGACTGAGAGGCGGCAAGTTCAGTTTGACACAGCTCAGGCCTGGGCCACTGAAGAGAAGTTGCGTCACTGGGATGTGTCAGTGGCCAACAGAAAGTCTCTGGTGGATCCCTTCGTCTGGATCACCTCCAAGATCCCCCAGCCTCCCAGCAAAACCAACTTCCTACCTGGCAGAAAGACCAAGTCCACTAGCAGCAACAACCTGGACACAAGCTGAGGCTGTCTGTCACATAGCCGCTGACTGCAGGGATTCTGCTTCTGCTTGTGCGTGGACCACCACCACCAGCTTGTTTTCTGTGACAATGAGTGTTACACCCTGTACACTGTTGCGAAGAAAGCGCTTTGATTTGTGGCTTTACAAGATTCAGCGCTATATAAATTCCATACATTATTATTATTATTATTATAATTAAATCTTGTGACATGAATAAACATCAACATTACTGGTGTGATCTATGCACTAGGAGAAGTGTGTGTGTAAACCTTGTAACATGAATAAACATCAACATTACTGGTGAGATCTATGCACTAGCAGAAAGGAAGACAAGAGAGATACGCGTTTGGAATGAAAGAGAACACATGCACCTCGTGTTGCAAAGTACTAATGCCTGTGATATAAAAAAATCCTCGCAGACGTTGGTCTGGCAGTATTTGTATTTATTTTATTTTGATATTATTCTTTTATAATCGAGGCTAGTATGATAAATTGAGGCCAAACAATGGCATAGCAGTAGCACAAAATAATGCCAAACGATGGCATGGCAGTAGCATAAACTGACACCAAACAATGGCATGGCAGTAGCATAAACTGACACCAAAAGAACGGCATGACAGTAGCATAAACTGGCGCCAAACAATGGCATGGCAGTAGCATAAACTGGCGCCAAACAATGGCATGGCAGTAGCATAAACTGGCGCCAAACAATGGCATGGCAGTAGCATAAACTGACACCAAAGAACGGCATGGCAGTAGCATAAACTGACGCCAAACAATGGCATGGCAGTAGCATAAACTGGCGCCAAACAATGGCATGGCAGTAGCATAAACTGACGCCGGACAACAGGTTCAGGAAAAAGAAGCAAAAGCCGCAGTTTCAGACCAGTGGTTTGACACAGGACAGCACAGGTGTGGGGGTTCAGCTCTTGTGTGCTCTTGTGGTGTCAACAGCCAGGACAGTCCATATACGCCACGACACCCCCACCCCCACCTCCCCCCCCCTCCTCCCCCATTCAGCACCTGGCAGATGTGTCACCAGCTGTATCCTGTCGTGTTCACATCCAGCCTGGGATGCATGCCAGCTTTGTTGCTGTCAACACGACCAACGCTTATAACTGCCAATAGCTGACCCACAGGTCTGTGAAAGATGTAACAAAACTGCATACATACGGGGACTGGATGTAACAAAGCACATAAGTTGCCACCGGTACACAATGGCCTACTCTTACAAATGTATGTGGTAAGTATGTGATGCATGTTTTAGCATAAACTCTCCCTTCCTGTCTCTCCCATTAGACTGGTGAGAATGTCAGCAGAATCACTACTGACTGTGGAAAGACGAAGATCATCTAGACACTTCACATGCCTTACTTGTCAGCAGAACCACTACTGACTGTGGAAAGACGAAGATCATCTAGACACTTCACATGCCTTACTTGTCAGCAGAACCACAATGATTGCAATGACTTGGGTAAGGTGTCTGTCTTCCCTCTCTAGGTGTTGATAACTTCGTGTATGCACTACAGAAAGAGATTTTTAAATTATTTTTTAAATTTTTTTATATAATAATAATAATAATGTATGGAATTTATATAGCGCTTAATCTTGTAAAGCAACAAATCAAAGCGCTGATAATCGAAGATAATGGAATAAGCACTTATGTGCTTTGTTCCATCCAGTCCCCGTATGTATGCGGTTTTGTAAATCCTGTCAACTGTTCCCACCGGCACACAATAGCCTACTCTTACAAAAAGTGGAACAGGATTTAACGTGTGCGCAAGATGTTCTGTGTGCGTTGGCACACGGTTTATAGTGTCACCCAAAGGACATTTGGGGAGAGTGGAGTCTACACTGATGTTAACTCCATGGGAAAATATCCTCTTGAACGGGAATCGAACCCGGGTCATCAGATTGCGACCCCAACGTTCTAACCACTCGGCTATCCCCCCCCTCCAGCAGTGCTGTGTGCTGCACTGGTCTGTCTTCCTTCTGTAGGTGTGTATAACCTCATGTACGCACTACAGAAAGACATCACACACAGAGCCTGCTGTGTGCTGCACTGGTCTGTCTTCCTTCTGTAGGTGTGTATAACCTCATGTACGCACTACAGAAAGACATCACACACAGAGCCTGCTGTGTGCTGCACTGGTCTGTCTTCCTTCTGTAGGTGTGTATAACCTCATGTACGCACTACAGAAAGACATCACACACAGAGCCTGCTGTGTGCTGCACTGGTCTGTCTTCCTTCTGTAGGTGTGTATAACCTCATGTACGCACTACAGAAAGACATCACACACAGAGCCTGCTGTGTGTTGCACTGGTCTGTCTTCCTTCTGTAGGTGTGTATAACCTCATGTACGCACTACAGAAAGACATCACACACAGAGCCTGCTGTGTGTTGCACTGGTCTGTAATCCTGTCAGCACAAACATCCACTTCCATTCCCTGTGTCTGCAACCAGAAGGGTGCTCTACAAATGGTGTGTCAGTAATTGTATATGGTTCGTTACATAAAATACGTTAAATAAAAAGATTAGCCCTTATTAGGGTAGCCACCTTCCGCGAAAATGTCTAAACACGACACCTGCATGCATGCATCTGAAATTTCGTAATCCTTTCCTTCTGGCACACAATGGCCTACTCTTCCGAAAGGCTGAACAGGTTTTAACCTGTGTGTATTCAGAACCTCGGTTTACAGTTTCATCGGAAAGGTTTCAAGGGAGCGGAGTCGGTATTGATGTTAAGTCCAGGAGGAAAAATCCCCCTCGAACGTGCGTCTTTCCCTGAGGAGATGCCGGGGGCCTGTCACTCAGTATAAACAGCATCTTCACCTTCTGGAAATCCTGGGCAAGGAAGTCCCTCTCTTCTATCTCTCTCTCTTGTTTCTGCCCTGTTCCTTTCCCTTCATGTCATCCCCTCCTTCTCATCTATGTTCTGCCTTCTGGCCATCCTGTTGCCTTATTTTCCAGAAAGACTTAAAAGATATTAATTTTCCCCTGTGCCAAAGTGGGATGTGCTGGGCCTGACTTACTTTATTTTTTATTTATTTATTATTATTTATACCACTTTAAGTCACGGCAGATTTCTCTGCGTGAAATTGGGGCTGCTCTCCCCGGGAGAGCGTGTCGCCACAAGAGCACGCCACCCATTATTTTTATTTTTTGTCCTGCCCTGCAACAGTATTTGTTTCCCTATCAGAGTGGCTTTTTATCTACAAAAATTTTGCCAGGACAACTCTCTTGTTGCCGTGGGTTCTTTTTCGTGCGCTGATAAATTTGTGTTAACACACGGACCCTGGGTTTAGCGTCCATCCGAAAGACTAGCGCCCAGACCACTACTCATGATCTAATGGATGGGGAATAAGTTTCGGGTCCAAACAGGATACAAACACCGCACACTTCCGACCCGGACTTTTGCTTTCTAGACAAAGGGGCGTTACCTCTAGCCACCGACCACTGTCAGGCGCTCAACAGTAGTGCATCGCATTTTCCCCCTTAAAACGACAATAGTTGCCGTCGAGCGTTTGACGAAGAAGAAGAAGGGAAAAAATGTGCGTCAAAAGTGGTGGTCAACCCATGCCATGAACATACTTTAACGCCTAACCACTAGCTATCCCATCCCCCACACCACCAACACACAAATTTAACACAATAAAATCAAAAAAACAATAATTATTAACCCCAAATAAATAACAACACAACCTGCATAAAACAAAAACACCACGCACACAATCTTAAAGCACCTTGGAGACGGATGGCCTGTTTGGTTGAGAGTTGCTCATTGCGCCGTAATCCCGCTGACACAAGTTTCGAATCCCCTTCAAGGGGATTTTTCCCCTGGAGTAACATCAGCGCCAACCCCCATCCCCTCCAAAGTCTTTGGATGAGACAATAACTGGATCCTGTGTGCAAATGCATGCAGAACATCTTGCGCACACGTAAAACCTGTTCTCTTTTCAGAAGAGCAGCCAATGTGTTGTGTGCCGTGGGAAGAGATGACAAAATTGACAAAACTGCAACAACGGAACTGAGAAAAATAAAAAACCACACAACAAATGCTTATTCCCTTATCCTGGAAAGAAAAGAACCAACAAACACACCACAAAACAAAATCAAGCACGATGTATCACCCACAGCAATGCCCATCAAATCACGCTTGCATCTTCGCAAGGGTGCCGTACTGGGCACTGAACTCCACCGCTTTCGCACCGATTCCTCTGGCAGTTTTTCCATCTCGGTCCAGTACTGCGCTGCATGATGTACCGCTGCAGCAAGTGTTTTTGGACACCCACACACACCACACAACACACACACACAACACAAACACACACCACACACCACACACACACACACTAACAGAATGATGACAGTGTCTAACCAAACTGTCACTTTTTCCCCCCATTCAGCTGCTCTCAGCTGCTATCCAGCCCAGCCAGTTGGAGCTAATTAAGCCCGGGTCGTTCCCCATTGAAGATTTCAACGCTGAGCAGGCCACTGACACTGGCTACTCTTTCTTGTTACATTGGGTTTTTAAATCTTTTATATCGAAGATAACGAAATAAGCACTTAGTGCTTTTTACATCCAGTCCCCGTGTGATGTGTTTTGTAAATTTCTGTCACCCTTTCCCACCGGCACAAAAGCCTGCCTTACAAAAAAAGCGAACAGACTTAACGTGTGCCAAGATCTCTGCGGCGTTCGCACACGGGGATGATTGCGTGCACGGCTACGTCATCACAGCTGTCAGTCATTGCCCCAACTTTCACTCCCCTCAGCTGCTGTCCATCCCCCCCCCCCCCCCCCCCCCACCCACTGCCCAGTTACGCAGACACTGACCGCCTCACTTGACAAAGAGGGGGGGGCTCTCATTTTAGCACTGGGCCCTGGACCCCAGTTATGCTGGACTGTGTCCGTTGGCTACCGTTGTTGCTGTAGTCGTGTTGTTTTGCTGCATTGTTGTGTTGTTGTTGCTGTATTGCTGTAGTTGCTGTAGTTGTTGTTGCTGTTGTGTGTTGTGTGGTCGCCGCCGCCGCTACTTTCCGTGAGGGGCGGGTTCCATAGACTGCAGATGGAGGGGAGGGAGGGGGCAGTCCCTCAACACCCGGCTTTGGCCAGACAGCTGCCTGCTTCACACCTTTGTGGAAATAACAGACATGGCCCTTTCGAGAAAAAACAACAACAACAAACCCATGTTTATTTGGTTTATTTTTAACACATTTTATTCATTTCATTAATCATTTATTTATGTCACTTAAGTCCCCCGGGAGATTCTCTGTGTGAAATTCAGGCGGCTCTCCTGGGGAGAGCGCGTCGCCCAAGAGCAGCGCCACCCCCTTTACATTTCCTGTCTCAACTGTAGGTTTCCCTTTCAGAGTGGCCCCCCCCTTTCTATAGAATTTGCTAGGACAACTTTCTTTGCCGTGAGTTCCCTTTATGTGTGCAAACTAGTGTAACACTGGGACACAATTTATGTTCATCTGAAAGACTACATCAAAACCAGCGCTCGTGGTCTGATGGATCGGGAAAATTCAGGCCCCAAAACGGGATCAAACCACTGCACCTTCCAGTATGGACTTTTGCTTTCAGGCTGGTGCTTACTTCTAACCCCGGACCACCTGTGGTCATTACAATGTTACAAAGGTTGGGGTGTGTGTGGTTGTGCTGTGTTGGTGTGTGTGTTTGTGTGTGTTGTGTGGTATGCATGTAGATGTTTTTTGTGTTTGTATTTAGTATGTACTATGTATGCATGTTATAATATATATATGTAGTATGGTATATGTGTATTTTGTGTATGTATTAGTATAAGTGTGTATGTATGTTTATGTATGTAGTATTGTTATGAAGTTTAAGTATGTAGTAGTATTTATGTATGTATGTATGAGTGTGTGTATGTATGTGTGGTGTGTTTTAACCAGATGGAAAATATGTGAGTCCCACTCTGCACAAAAAACCCCGGGCACAAGGGACGTCCCCCACAGTTCAGGATGTGCCTCTATAAAGAGCCTGCTGCATACATTCTACATTACACCATGTAGGCAAAGTCCATGCAACAGACCGCGTTCAACTACCACCCAACAAAAAAGGGCGCTGCACAATTTGCAGGTGTGTCCCAAAATAGTAGGATATCGGGGTTCCATCGCATGGGGAGGTAATCTAAATTTCCGCACCCTCCTCTGTGTTGTGGTGTGGTGTGTGTGTGTTGGGGTGTGGTTAGTGTGTGTGTGTGTATGCATGAAAGTATGTAGATTATGTATGTATGTATTATGCATTAACGTATGTTTCGTACGTAAATCGTATGTATTATGTATGATTGTATGTAGATATATATATATATAGTAATGTATGTATTTGTATAGCATGTATATAATATATTTATGTATGTATGTATTAGGTATGTATGTATGGTTTTATTTTAAGTTGTATGTATGAAAGTTGCATGTATATTAATCATGTATGGGAATTTATATGTATGTAATGCATGTATATTAATCATTTATTTTGTTGTAGTATGTATTATGGATTAATACTATAAAACTGCATCACCTACTGCAACAAGCTTACGTTCCCCAGCTGCCGACGTTCTCCAACTTTCAACTATTCTCGGCTGCTGTCCATCCCATCCCAGCCGGTGCTAATCACAGCAGGGAACTGACCACACTTGGACGTGGTCAAAGGCAAGGGGAGCGCTCATTTAAACACTGGGCCCTTCACTGAGTGATATGCTGGATTTGCAAGCTGTGTTAGAGCTTAAGTGTGCTGTGCTCAGTCAAACAGAAACTTCCCCAAATCAGAATGCATTACTTCATGGTGGGCAAAAAAAGGTCGCACATGCAAAAATTATCTCCCACGTTGGTGAACCTCGGAGCTCTACTGAGGAATAACCCCCCACCACCCCCATCGCCCCCCCCCAAAAAAACAAAAAAAAACCAACCCCCAACAAACCCCACAAACAAAAAGCAAACAGGAAACAGTTTCCACATAAAAGCAGTAACAGATTCATCATACTTTCATGGTAAAACACTATGGATTCTTTTAACGCAAAAACGTGTTTAAAATACTACTCACGTTTTACAGGATGGGGTGGGGGGGGTATTTGTGGTGTGGGGGGAATGAACCTCAAACGTCATGGATAAAAATGAATTTCTTTTCTTCACAAAGCTCAGACAGAACTATTGTCGATTTTGGCTCATAAACAAGACACATCTAAAACTGCATTATAAAAACTAATTTCCCAAAGACAAACACTGAAGAGGACACATCTCGCCCAACCAACAGGGTGATGGGATAGCCTGGTGGTTAGAGTGATATATTCGTCATCTGCTGACCCCGGTTCCAATCTCTTTCAAGAGGATTTTTCCTCTGGAGTTAACATCAGTGCCAACTCCACTACCCCCAAAAGTCCTTCGGATGAGACTATAAACCCAAGGCCCCTGTGTGCGAATGCCACGCAGAACCCTGCGAAAACCTTTAAAACCTTTCCGCTTTTCAGAGAAGGGCCATTGTGTGCAGGAATGGTAAACAAAACGACAAACTGCACAACACATTGGGACGGATTAAAAAAACAACAACAAAGAAGCACACACGAGTGCTTATTCCATTATCCTCGAAATAAAGAAAATAAAAAACCCATCTACAAACTTCTCCCTCCTCAACATCCCCCCCCTTTCTCCCTACCACCCCACCCCCCCCCTCCCCCCAAAAAAACAACCTCCCCACTCTCCCTCTCACCTTGATGCCACACATCTTGGTCGAGGCGACGAAGGCGGCTCTTCGTTGATTGCGCACTCTTGCTTTTCGGGGCCGGAAAAGCGAGGGTCGTCCACGGAGGTCGCCATTCCCTTCCCTTGGTTTGGCAACGGGATCCAACCCACTTGTACCCCTTGTCACACGTCCACTACCCGACATTGTACCTTGATTCCCCTTCCTTTTTAAAAAAATTTATTTATTTTTTATATCAGGATATGGAACAAGCCTCATGGGCTTTTTTACATCCATCCCGTGTGATGGTTTTTGTAAATTTTGTCATCTGTTTTCCCCGCACACAAGGGCCTACTCTTCCCAAAGCGGAACAGGGTTTAATGTGTGCGCAAGATGTTCTGCATGCGTTCGACAGGGGCTGGGTTTATAGTCTCATCCGAAGGTATGATTAATTAAAGTGTATTTGACTGACTGAAGCCCGGGGTAGCTTGGGAGGTATAGCAGGGGGTGGGGGTGATAGGTGGTGTGTGTTGTGGTGGTTGTGTGGTGGTGGTGTTTGGTGGTGGTTATGGTGGTGGGTGTAGGGTGGGGGTTTGGTGGGTAGGGTGGTGGTGGGGGTTTAGGTGGGGGTTTGGTGGGTATTGGAGGTGGGGTAGTGGTGATGGTAAGGGTTGGTGGGGGGATTGTGGTGGTGGTGATAAGTGGTGGTGATGGTGGTGGTGGTAGTGGTGGTGATGGTTGGTTGGGTGGGGGGGGGAGGAGTTGGCACTGATCATGTTAACTCTTGGGGAAAAAAACCCTTGAACTGGCATCCCCCATGGTGGCTTGAAGCCAGGCCATCAATTCAAAAGCACAATGCAATGCTCTAAGTAACCACTAGGCTATCTCCCCTACCCTGTGCCTGAACATTTCTTGTGAATCAGGATGATAAAGATAATATATAAATTAAATTCAGCTGCCTCACCTCTGTCTACTAGGACTGTGGGTATCTGAGCTGAATAATCAGGGTATTTGACTCACTTCTGAAGCACACTACTCTAACCACTAGGCTATCTCCTCCAATCCCATTCCATTATCCTTGATATAAAAGAATACATAAATAAAATAAATAAATAAATCCCATCCTTGAAAAATCTTGTGAATCAGGGTGGTAAAGATTCAGCTGCCTCACCTCTGTCTAGCAAGGCTTGGGGTATGTGAGCAGGATACTCCGGGTATTTGACTCGCTTGCCGCCCCAGAGTCTGCGCCAGCCAAAAGCAATCGTCCGCTTGTAGAGTGCAGGGGTCCACCTCATGATGCACCTGAAAGAAACATCAGTATCATCTTCACTCTTCTCGCCGCCAAGTTTCTGTCTGAAAAAAAACTAAAGTTCTCTCTTCAGCAAAACAACAAAGAACCTGTCTCTTCAAGCGCTAAGTATTTTTCAGCACTGTATGATTTTTTGGGCATTCAGTCTGTGTCAGAATAACTCAAAACTTGATCAGGGGTAAGGGATGATATTCCCTATCATGTGTGCAAGTGAGTGTGGAGCCTTTTTGCTGTATGAAAAACCGACCTTTTAGTTTAATATACCTGCGCGTCAATGAAAGTCACCTATGGTGGTGAGATAGTTAAAAGTGTGGAGGGCTGTGGTTGCTGTGTTGCGTTGGATAACAGTATAGTAATTAGTATTATTGTGTACTGAATTGTACTGTTTGTATTGTACAGTGTTCATTGTATAGCAATTACTGAATTAGCTTTAGTTATATTTTATAGTCACAGCAGATTTCTCTAGTCTATTTATAATGAAAAATTGGGCTACTATTCCCTAGAAAAAGCACAGAACCATTCTAAAAAATTCTTCTTTTTAATTATTTTTTTCCCTGTATCTTTTTTTGAAAGCCTCATTGACTCAGATAGCAACTGTTTGTCTGTTATGAGCAAAATGTGTTGCACTGCCACTAACACCTGACAAGTCACTAACTGACTTTGCTAAATCGACCCAGTGCACTAAACCAGCAAGGGACAGAAATTGAGAAAATTGTTCACATTTATGATCCACATCTAATTTTTTATAAAATTTATGTTTAGTGGTGACTATTTTTTTTGGTTTTTCACAGTTGCCAGGGGTAACTATTTTTTACCATGGGTTTCTTTTACATGTACCAAAATAAATCTGATTTTATATCACTTTTTTTTCCTAAATGGAGTATGAGATAATAAAACTAAAACTACAGTAAAAGGTCCAGTGTTCATATTCTGGATTATCCCTTCATCCAAGCAAGGTTTAGAATAAAACCGGGCTAAATCCATGATACTAAAAATGCATGTTATTGAAATTAGGACCAAAGAGCAAGGGCCTCTATCCACCCCACCGTTGCCTATGAGCAGACGAGTATAAAATTAAAATAATCCGCCACACCACCTGAAAAAGCTTACATAAAGTGCTAAACACATGTTTTACCCAAGAAAGATAGCTTTTACAGTACTGGGAACATGTGGGTATCGCCGTACTAAGAACAACCAGCCTTATATTAACAGTCGGTAGAATAAGGCATTAAAAAATATAAGAAAACAAAAGAGAACCTTTCTCAATGTCAAGTCGGGCACTCGCCGGCATGAAAGCAGACATACTGGAATACTTAGTAATTTTGATCAGGTTTAAGCCATTTAGTCCTATAAATATCTCGTAAGATTAGAAAACGCTATTGAAATCTTTAAAATGTTACTTTGGTCATACAGTTATCTTAATAAAATCATTTGAAGATCAGCTGTTATTTATATGATAATAACATTTTATTGTAATAATAACTGATCCCCAAAGGGACAAAACTCTCCAAGCCAACATGTGTTGACCTCAGGGAAGAGACGCATCGACAGACCAGATTGCTGAAACTTGGAGAAAAAAACTAAAACGAGAGAGAATGTAATCAGAAATCGCTGCAAGGGCGGTATGTATCGATATCTGTCTTCATAATAGCTACCAAAAAAATAGATGTTGATTTGTGTATCAAATCTTTTCGTGTGTGTACTGTGTACTCTGTGTGTGTGTGTGAGAGAGATTTATTTTTTCATTAAAAAAATATATATATTACAAGGATAATGGAATAAGCACTCATGTGCTTTTTTTCATCCAGTCCCTGCGTGTGTGCAGTTTCGTAAATTTTGTCAGTTTTTGTGTGTGTTTTAGAGAAGAGAGAGACAGACAGACAGAGCAGAGACAGAGACAGAAATTACATGAACTTTTTTCTTCTTTCAGAATTCCAGTCAGCCAGAACAATAAGCTACATATTCAAATTTTAATTCTTTTTCCTGTTTCAGCATAATGTAAACAGCATGTTTGATTGATCATAAAGAAATACTTACAAAGAATCCTTTGCAAAAAACAACAAATCAGCTTTTAAAAAATTGGTGGGTTGGTTTGGGTTTTTAAATTTCAGCTTGTTCTGACCAGCCTTGGGCTAATAGTTGAATAATCTTACAAGCCAGACTGAAAACATAACTGTTAAAAAAAAAAAAGTGACCCAGGAAAAATGTGTGTGTGTGTGTGTGTGTGTGTGTGTGTGTGTGTCACTGTGTGTGTGTGTATCACTGTGTGTGTGAAGTTGATACTTTTATTTGCTGTGTTTATTCAAATACTGTATTGTGTGTGTGTGTGTGGTGGTTGGTGTGTGCTGTGTGTGTGTGTTTGTGTGCCTGTGTGTGTGTGTGTGTGTGTGTGTGTGTCACTGTGTGCCTGTGTGTGTGTGTGTGTTTTGATCAATGTGTGTTTGTGTGTTTTGATCGATGTGGGTGTGTGGGTATTTAAATTTAATTTTTATTTTATTTGAGTATAAACTATAATGGAATAATCACTCATGTGCTTTTTTTCATTGAGTCCCCATTTTATGCAGTTTTGTAAATTTTGTCATCTGTTCCCACTGGCACACAATGGCCTACCTCTTCCAAAAAGCAGAACAGGTTTTAACGTGTGCACAAGATGTTCGCACATGGAACTCAGAAAAAGTCTTGTGGGAGAGTGGACACAGCACTGATGTGTGGTGGTGTGTATCAATATGTGTGTGTGTCACTGTGTGTGTTGATCAATGTGTGTGTGTTGATCAAAGTGTGTGTTTTGGTGTACAGTGTGTGGTGGGTGCGCGTGCGTGCGTGCTGCGTGTGCAAAGTTTTTGTGTGTGTGTCCCTGTGTGTGTTGATCAATGTATGTGTGTGTGTGTGTTGATCAATGTGTGTGTGTTGGTGTGTGTGGTATGTACAGGTTTGTTGTGCGTGTGAGGTGTGGGGTGTGTGTGCAAAAATTGTATGTGTGTGTATGTCACTCTGTGTCAGTGTGTGTATGTCACTTAAAGAGAAGAGAGGAAAGAGAGAGAGAGAGAGAGAGAGAGAGGAGAGAGAGAAAAGAGAGAAGTAAATTTTTATGCCCAAAAAAAAGACTCTGTAGGTGTGCAGGATCTCAGCAGAAGTGTTTTACTTTTAAGCGTTTTGTGACCAGTCAGGTCAATTAAAAAACAAACTGTAACAGTGTAAAGCCTTTAAATACATCATAGCATTTTAGTAGAGTAATGCATTTGACATCCAACCTGTGTTGCTATGCATTATGTACTGTATTGTATAAATTAAATATAAATATCAAGATTACACTACAGTCCTGGAATATATCTCTTATTGAAGTTATTCATGCTATTTTCCCCTGGGTAGGTTTGTTAGGTCCCATAAGCTCCAAACTACCCATTTCCCCCTCTGTATTCTTTATATTTGTTTACCTAGTAATATTTTTTAGAATGACTTTTCCTACAGAATTTTGCCAGGAAAATATTCTTGTGCCATCATGTTTTAGGAGTTTCAGTTACAAATTATGTATCACTATCAGCCTTCCCTTCTTTTATAAAATTGTATCAATACATGTAATGATGTACTGTAAGTGTTAATATATATATATATAATATATATATATATATATTAATAAAAAATTTTATAATAAATATATAATATATAATTATAATTATGTTTTTGTTAAACATTTTATAATATACTGAATAGATATATAGAAATGGGTTAGTTACGTCTAGTTTTTTATTAACTCTGTGTGTGTGATAATATATATATAATTTTGTGTGTGCTGCTGTTGTTTGTTTTTTCAATTTAACATCTTTATTTACTATAAGTGATATTATTATTTTATTTTTTTTTTTTGAGGAAGTGGAATTAGCACTCATTTCTTTTTTTTACATCCAGCCCCGTTATATGCAGTTTTGTCAATTGTGGGCCCTCCGTTCCCACTGCACACAATGGCCTACTCTTCCAAAAAGCAGAACCATTTTTAACATAAGGCACAAGATGTTCTGCTTGCATTCGCACATGGGGCCTTGGGTTTTATAATCTCATCCCCAAAGACTTTTGGGGGAGTGGAAGTCGGCACTGATGTTAACTCCAGAGGAAAAAATCCTCTTGAACGAGATTTGAACCGGGGTCAGCAGATCACGAGTGCATCACTCTAACCACTAGGCTATCCGTACCCTGAAGGGGGACAGACAGAGAGAAATGTAGGGGAAAAGGATATCTTATAAAATTAATGGGGTGAGTGAAAGTTTGTTTAGCACTTGTAGTGTTTCGTGTGTAAGAAAAGAGAGAAGAGAGAGAGAGAGAGAGAGAGAGAGAAGAGAGAGGGGAGAGAGAGAGAGGAGAGAGAGAGAGAAGAGAGTGTGGTGTGTGTGTGTGTCATGTGTGAGTGTGTGTTTTGGGGTGTGGGAAGCCTCTTGTGTGTTCGTGTGTTTGTTTTCTTTTGTGTTTATTTTTATTTTTATTCTTTTATATCGAGGATAATGGAATAAGGACTTATGTGCTTTTTTACATCCAGTTCCCATGTGTATGCAGCATTGTCAATTTTGTCATCCGTTCCCACCGGCACACAATGGCCTACTCTTCTGAAAAGCGGAACACGATTTAACATGTGCGCAAGATGTTCTGCGTGCGTTTGCACACGGACCTCAGTTTATAGTCTCATCCGAAGGACTTTGGTGGAGAGTGGAGTCTGCACTGATGTTAACTCCAGGGGAAAATATCCCCTTGAACAGGAATC
>CM054160.1:48627003-48639503 GCA_028751875.1 Rapana venosa
ACCGGATACTCCGGAATATTGACTCGCTTATGCGCCCCAGATCTGCGCCACCAAAAAGCTAACGTCCCTTGTAGAGATGCAGGGGTCCACCTCATGATGCACCAGAAAAGGAAACATTCAGTATCATCTTCACTCTTTTCGCCGCCAAGTTTCCTGTCAGAAAAAACTAAAGAACGTCTCTTCACAAACAACAAGAACCTTACTCTTCGCGCTAATTATTTTTTCAGCACTGTAATGAATTTCTTGGCATTCAGTCGTGGCAGAATAACCAAAACTTGATCAAGGGTGAGAGGATGATATGTCCGCTATCATGAGTGCAAGTGAGAGTGTGGAGCCTTTGTTGCTGTATGAAAAACCGACCTTTTTTAGTTTTACTATGACCTCGCTGTCAATGAAAGTCACCTATGGTGGTGAGATAGTTAAAACGTGTGGAGTGCAGTGGTTGTGCTTTGTTGCGTATAGGATACATTATAGTAAATAGTTATTATTGTGTACTGAATTGTACTGTATTGTATTGTACTGTGTTGCTGTATAGCAATTACTGAATTAGCAATAGTGTATATTTATAGTCACAGCAGATTTCTCTAGTCTATGTTAGTAAGTGCAAAATTGGCTACTACCCCAAGAAAAGCACAGAACCACAAAAAAATTCTTCTTTTTATTATTTTTTTCCCTGAAACTTTTTTTAGAAAGCACACATTGACTCAGATATCAACCTGTTGTTGACTGTCATAATGAGCAAAATGTGTTGTCACCTGCCACTAAGCACCTGACATTCACTAACTAGACTTTGCTAAATCAAGACCCATGCATCTGACCACATGGGAACAGAAAATTGTAGAAAAGTGTTCACATTTATGACCACATCTAATAATCTTATAAAAGTTAAGTTTAGTGGTGACTTTTATTTTTTGTTGGTTTTTCAACAGTTGCCAGGTACCTATTGTTACCATGGGCTCTTATTACATGTACCAAAATAAAACTGATTTATATCACTTTTATTTTTTCTCCTACTAATGGAGTATGAGAAAATAAAACCAAAACAACAGTAAAAGGACCAGTGATCATTCTGGATTATCCTCTCATCCAAAAGACAAGGTTCTAGAATAAACCCAGGCTAAAATCCATGATACTAAAAATGCAATTTATGAAAATAGGACCAAAGAGCAAGGCCACTAACACCAACCGTTGCCTATGAGCAGACGATATAAAATTAAAATAATCCACCACACCACCTGAAAAAAGCTTACTAAAGTGCTAAAGCACATGTTTACCCAAGAACTGATTAGCTTTACAGTATCTGGAACATGTGGGTATCGCCGTACTAAGAACAAACGAGCCTTATAATTATCAGTCGGTAGAAAAGGCATTTAAAAAAAATATAAGAAAACAAAAGAGAACCTTTCTCAATGTCAAAGCAGGCACTCGCCGGCATGAAAGCAGACATACTGGAAATAACTTATATTTTGATCAGGTTTACAGCCATTTAGTCCTATAAATATCTCGTAAGATTAAAACGCTATTGAAATCTTTAAATTTTACTATTTGGTCATACAGGTATCTTAAAAAAATCATTATGAAGATCACTGTTAATTTATAGAAAATAACATTTTTATTGTAATAATAACGATCCCCAAAGTACAAACTCTCCAACCAACATGTGTATGACCTACCAGGGAAGAAGACGCATCGACAGACTCAGATTGCTGAAACATGGAGAAAAAAACTAAAACGAGAGAGAATGTAATCAGAAAACGCTGCAAGGCGGTAATGTATCGATATCTGTACTACATAAAACTACAAAAAAAAAATGTTTGATTTGTGTATCAAATCTTTTCGTGTGGGTACTGTGGTACTCTGTGTTGTGTGTGTGAGAGAGAATTATTTTTCATTAAAAAAATATATATATTACAAGGTAAAATGGAATAAGCACTCATGTGCCTTTTTTTTCATCCAGTCCCTGCGAGTGAGCAGTTTCCTTAAATTTTGTCCCGTTTTATGTGTGTGTTTTTAGAGAGAGAGAGAGAGACAGCCAAGACAGAGCAGAGACAGAGACAGAATTACATGAACTTTTTTCTTTTTCTTTCAGAATTCCAGTCATCCAGAACAATAAGCTACATATTCAAATTTTAATTCTTTTTCCTGTTTTCAGCATAATGTAAACAGCAATGTTTGGAATTGATCATAAAGAAATACTTACAAAGAATCCTTTGCAAAAAAACACCAAATCAGCTTTTAAAAAAATGGTGGGTTGTTTGGGTTTTGTAAATTCAGCTTGTTCTGACCACCTTGGGCTAATTAGATGAATAATCTTACAAGCCAGACTGAAAACATAACTGTTAAAAAAAAAAGTGACCCAGGTAAAATGTGTCAGTGAGTGTGTGTGTGTGTGTGTGAGGTGTGTCACTGTGTGTGTGTGAATCACAGTGTGGTGTGGGTGAAGTTGAGTACTTTATTTGCTATGGTTTATTCAAATACGGTAGTGTGTGGTGTGGTGTGTGTTGTGTGTGGTGTTGTGTGTGTGTGTTGTGTACTGGTACTGTGTGCCTGTGTGTGTGTGTGCCTGTGTGTGTGAGTGTGTGTCACTGTGTGCCCTGTGTGTTGTGTGTGGTTTTGATCATGTGTGTTTGTGTGTTTGATCGATGAGGGTGTGGATTTATTTAAATTTATTTTATTTTGAGTATAAACTATAATGGACTAATCACTCATGTTGCTTTTTTTCATTGAGTCCCCATGTTTATGCAGTTTTTGATAAATTTTGTCATCTGTTCCCACTGCACACAATGGCCTACTCTTCCAAAAAGCAGAACAGTTTTTAACGTGTGGCACAAGATTTTCGCACATGGAACTTTTCAAAAAGTCTTGTGGGGCAGTGGACACAGGCACTGATGTGTGGTGGTGTGTAACAAATATGTGTGTGTGTCATCTGTGTGTTTGATCAAGTGTGTGCGTTGATCAAAGTGTGTTGTTGTGTACAGTGGTGTGTGGGTGCGCTGCGTGCGTGCGGTGCTGTGTGCATGTGTGAGTGGTGAGTTTCCAGTGTGTGTTTGATCAATGTTATGTGTGTGGTGTGTGTATCAATGTGTGGTGTGTGTGTGAGTGTGTGTGTGTGTATGTGACAGTGTTTGTGTGTGCGTAGTGAGTGTGTGAGTGTTGCAATAATTGTATGTGTGTGTATGTTCACTCTGTTGACAGTGTGTGTATGTCACTATGAAAAGAGAGAGAGATAGAGAGAGAGAGAGAGCGAGAGAGAGAGAGAGAGAGAAAGAGAGAGAGAGAGAGATAGAGAGAGAGAAAGAGAAGAGATTATCTGTAGATTTTATGCAAAAGAATGAGCTGCTGTATGGTGTGCAGAGATCTCAGCAGAGTGTGTTTTACTTTTAAACGTTTTGTGACCAGTCATGTCAATTAAATACAAACTTACAGTGGGTAAAGCCTTTAAATACATCATAGCATTTTAGTAGAGTACTGCATTTGACATCCAACCTGTGTTGCTATGCATTATGTACTGTATTGTATAAATTAAATATAAATATCAAGATTACACTACAGTCCTGGAATATATCTCTTATTGAAGTTATTCATGCTATTTTCCCCTGGGTAGGTTTGTTAAGTCCCATAAGCTCCAAACTACCCATTTCCCCCTCTGTATTATTTATATTGTTTACCTAGTAATATTTTTTAGAAATGAATTTTCACAAATTATTGCCAGGAAAATATTTCTTGTGCCATCATGTTTTAGGAGTTTCATTACAAATTATGTATCACTATCAGCCTCCCTTCTCATTTATAAAAATTGTTAATCAATCATTAATGATGTACTGAATGTGTAAATATATATAAAAAAATATAGTAAGTATATATATCTATAATATATATAAATTATATATATATAATATATATACTATATAATATATATATATATATATATATTAAAATTAATGTTATTGTTAAACATGTATAATATTAAATGAATAGATAGTTAATAGAATTGCTTATGTACTGAAATTCTAGTTTCATTAATCTCGTTGTGGATGTATAATATAAATATATATGGTGTGTGTGGCTGCTGTTTTGTTGTTTTTCAATTTAACATCTTTTCACTAATAAGTGATATTAATATTTTTATTTTTTTTTATTTTGAGGATAGTGGAATTAGCACCTCATCTTATATTTTACTCCAGTCCTCCGTGTATATGCAGTTTTGTAATTGTGTCATCCGTTCCCACAGGAACCCAATGGCCTACTCTTCCAAAAAGCAGAACCCGTTTTTAAATAAGCACAAGATGTTCTGCTTGCATTCCGCACAGGGACCTTGGTTATATAATCCATCCAAAGAACTTTAGGAGGGAGTGGAGTCGCACAGATGTTAACTCCAGAGGAAAAAAACCTCCTGAACGAGATTTTGAACCGGGGCCAGCAGATCCGAGTGCATCACTCTAACCACTATGCTATCCATACCTGAAGAGGAGACAGACAGAGAAAAATGAAAGGAGAAAAGGATATGCTTATAAAATTAATGTGTAAGTAGAAAGTTTGTTTTTAGCTCTTGTAGGTGTGTGTCTGTGGGTGGTAAAGAAAGAGATAGAGAGAGGGAGAGAGAGAAGAGAGATGAGAGAAGAGAGAGAGAGAGAGAGAGAAGAGAGAGAGAGAGAGAGAGTGAGTGTGGAGTGTGTGTGTGAGAGAGGCATTGTGTGGAGTTGAGTGGTGTGTGTGCATGCCTCTGTGTGTGTTTCGTGTGTTTGTTTTTCTTTTGTTGTTATTTTTATTTTTATTCTTTTATATCGAGGATAATGGAATAAGGACTTATGTGCTTTTTTTTACCATCCAGATCCCAAGTGTATGCCAGATTGTCAATGTTGTCATCCGTTCCCCCCGGCACACATGGCCTACTCTTCTTAAAGCGGACACGAATTAACATGTGCCGCAAGATGTTCTGGCGTGCGTTTTCCACGACGCTCAGTTTATAGATCTCATCCGCAGGACTTTGGTGAGAGTGGAGCTGCACTGATGTTAACTCCAGGGAAAATATCCCCTTGAAACAGGAATCAAACCCGGTCATCAATTGAAAGCGCAATGTTTTGACCGCTAGGCTTCTTGCCCCACATGTTAGTGTTGTTTGTAATTAACTAATGGTTTTTTTCTGTTCAAGTTTTTCTGTCTTGGGTGTGTGTGTGTGTGTGTTGTGTGTGTTGGTGTTTGTTGTGTTTGCCCAGTGAAAGTGAAGTTTCTTATGTTTTTTTCAACATGTGTGTGTGTGGGTGTATTAATTGTTTTCTTTTCATGTTTTGCTGTCTTGGTTTTCTAGTTCTTTTTTTCTTCTTCTGTTTTTAGGCGTATGTGTGTGTAATGGGGGTGGGGGGAGGTAGCTTTATAGTTTTTTAATCAGGAGATTTTTGTGTGTGTTTCTTTTGAAGTGAGGGGGGTCTTTCCACTGTTAAGATCACCCCTCAGGTTGTGGGGGAGTTTTAATCATGCTTTATGAAATGATTCATTCATCCATCGTGTTCTTTTTTGGTTTTTTGGTTTTTGATCTTCACCTACACTCCCCAGTTTTACCAATGAGAGAGATTCGGGTAAGTGAACCCCCCCCCCCCCCCTGACCTTTGCCCATTTAGGGTAGCTGCATTGCAACTGTGTGGGATGGTCCTTCAACACAACACCTGTGGTATGCTGGGGCTGGTTTTTCCATTCCTGCCAGTGAACATTTGGTTCTACTCTTCTGGAAGGCCGAACGGGTTTTTAACGTGTGCGCAATATGTTTTGTGGGCATTCACACACAAGTCCTCTCTCTGTTTGTAGTCTCATCTGAAGGACTTTGACATTCAGTTTGATTTTTTCTCTCAAAGTCGGAAAAAAGGGCAACGCTGGGAATCGAACCCAGACTATCACGGTTTGTTGGTAGGCGAACATCTTAACCATTGTGCCACCCTCCTTCTTAATCCATCCATCCATCCATCCATCCATCCATCCATCCATCCATCCATCCATCCATCCATCCATCCATCCATCCATCCATCCATTCATTCATTCAGTCAGTCAGTCAGTCAGTCAGTCAGTCAGTCAGTCAGTCATTCATTCTTTTCCTCATTCAGCGCAGTCCTTTTTGTTTCTTTGCATTCATATTGTCATAACCAGCATCACTTATTCTGTCATGATGCTGATGTATAGGGGATAGTTTCTATGGACATTTATATTTAACGTTTTGAACACTGATATTTGGGGGTTAAATGTTACCATGGGTGTCTGTTTACACTGCTTGTTTTTATGTAAATGATGTGATTATGCCCACCATGGTAAAGTGTGTGGTGTGCTTTGTGTGTGTGTGTGTGTTTGTGTGTGTGTGTTGCACGCAGTGTGTGTGTTTTATTATATTTTTTTTTTTATATCTTTATTCTTTTAGATATCGAGGATAATGGAATATAGCACTCATGTGCTTTTTTTTACATCCAGTCCTCGTGGTATGCTGTTTTTAGTAAATTTTTTTCATCTGTTATCCCACCGGCACACAATGGCCTACTCTTTCGAAAAGCGAACAGGATTTAAGTGTGCGCAAGATGGTCTGCATGTGTTTGCAACAGGGGGCCACGGGTTTATAGTCTCATAGATGTGTGTGTGTGTGTGTGTGGGTGTGTGTGTGTGTGTGTGCGAGAGACTGTGTGCATGTGTCACTGTGTGTGTTTGTGTTGTTGTGTTTTTCTTATTCATGTTGTTGTTGTTCTTGTTATTTTTTAGGGAAAGGGGTTAGATTAGGGCTATGTCAACATATCATGACTTGTGTAAAAATTTACTCTAAGTGCTTCACATGCCCAAATCCCAGCATAAGTCCAGTTCAAGAGTCCAGGGCCCATACTTAAAAACTATGTGCCCCTTCCTTTCAGTTTTTACCATGGTTCAAGTGTGTCAGTTACCTGCTGTAAGTACACCAGCTGGGCCTGGGATGAGAAGGGATAGCCAGCTGAAGAGCAGCGTAAATTTGAGTGTGCGGGGAGGGGAATGGGGGGGGGGGGGTGGACGGACCGTTGCGTGCGGCTTTTCAGCTTTGGTCTTGTTTTCATTGTTGTATTTCACGACTTCCAGTCACCATATAATTATTGCTTATACCCTGTAACCCTTTTTGGGTTATATAGACTAAAAACCCACCACCCACCACCACCACCACCAACAACAACAACAAACAACAATAATAACAACCACGAATTTTGAAGAGCGAAACAGAAAGAGAGACAACCAACCCCAAGTTCACTAAAGCACAATTATTGCAAAATAAAACCATAGGGTTTTTTTTCCCCATGTCGGTAATGTAGACAGTAGAAAAAACGAACAAGGAGAAAACAGACTCAGGCGCCTGAAGTCGGAATGCAGCTACCCCGTAATTGTTGGGTAAAACGGTTCATGTGGTGTTTGTACACACAAAATCCCCATCCTGGGACTCCAGCTGAGGACAAAAAAATTGTTTTATACCCCAACACCTTCTCCACTCAATCCAAGATCACAAACTGATATTTCCTCAGTTTAGGATTTCAGAAATAAATTTAAATCTTGGGGGCAGGATAGCCTAGCGGTCAGAGCGTTGCCCTAGTGATCTGACCCCCTTTACCCTGGAGTTTTAAGGATTTTATTAAAATTTTATTTAAAATTCTTTTATATCGAGGATAATGGAGTAAGCACTTATGTGCTTTTTTTTACATCCAGCCCCCGTGTGTATACAGATTTGTAAATGTCATCTGTTCCCACCGGCACACAATGACCTACTCTTACTACGAAAAGCAGAACAGGATTTAACGTGCGCGCAAGATGTTCTGCGTGCGTTCGCACACGGGGGCCTCGGTTTATAGTCTCATCGGAAGGACTTTGGGGGAGAGTGGAGCCTGCACTGACGTTAACTCCAGGGGAAAATATCCCCCCTTGAACGGGAATGGAACCCGGGTCGTCAGATTGCCAGCGCAATGTTCTAACATCAGTACTGACTCCACTCACCCCGAGAGTCCATGAGACTAGATCTTAACCGAGGCCCCGAGTGCGAACGCTCGCAGAACCACCCTTTCCGCCTTTCGGAACGTGGGCTGTTTCATGCCAGTAGGAATGGATGAAAAATTTAACTCCCCCCCCTAAAAAAAAAATCCAACAACACCCCGGCATGCACACAGTGTTGTGTTTAGACGCCATCCCCGAAGTCGGAATGCGGCTACCTCAGTGATGGGTTAAAAGTGATCCATTCACCAGTGGTGAACCTCAGCCTCAAGTCGAGTGAACCAGGGGGTGGGGGGAGGGTGGAGTGTTAAGCAATGTGATATCTTTTATCTCCTCCACCCACCACCCCCCCCCCCCCCACCCCCATTTATTCAATCGTGTTGTTAGCGTTTGAGACTGTGTAAGTAAGATGGCAAGAATTGAGCCAGTGAGGAGGGGGGGGGGGGGTTTACTATTTTCTTAGGGGACAGTGGGGGGGGGGGGAATGTCATGGCAATTTACATCACGTTTTCAGTATAACCCTTATTTACTAATGTTGAAACTCTTCCTGCCCTTATATATAGAAACAAAAATAGTCCTTGACAAATTTCGTAAGGTCCGTTCGCCTATTTTTTTCCTAGCCTCGTGTGTGAACGCATCGCAGAACAACTTGCGCACATGTTAAAACCTCCTCGACCCAGCATTTGTAAGAGTTACGCCATTGTGTGCCAGTGGAAACGGAAGAAAAGTTTGACAAACTGACAAGATAAAAAAAAAGAAAAAGAGAGTGGGGGTGGGGGTGGGGTTATTCCATATCCTCGAAATAAAAGAATCAATCAATCAATAGATAGATAGTAGACAACAGACAAACGACAGACAGACGACAGACAACAGAAAGATGAACCAACAAAAAAAAAGACAGACATACAGGAAACACACACACACACACACACACACACAGACACACACACACCACACAACACACACACACACACACACACACACACACACACACACAGTATATTTTGTCCGTGTGTCCGACGATGACCTCAAAACACAGCAGAGAGGCACTGCTGTTTTGGAAACTGGCAGAAATTTGATTATATGGAGAAGCATTGCCCTCATAACATCCCCACATCTCTCAGGCCAAGTGGGCAAAAGGACATGTCAGCGGTTGGAGATGTTCTCCAAAGACCAACCAGCCCCCAGGGCGTAGCACATAAGGACTGTGCGAGTCAAGCCTCCTCGTCAGAGTCATAGTCGAATCACTAAAGCTAAGGTGTAAAGTGGGAATTCCATGAGTGGGAAAGCCACTGGTCATACAGCCTCTCACTTTGCTTTTATGCCCCCAGCGTCAATGGTATTAATCAAGAACTGTGATAAAGGCCCAGGCGCTGACGGCTTCACCACACATACAACACACACACACACACAACACACACACACACACACACACAACACACACACACACACACACACACACACACACACACACACACACACCACACACACACACAACAGAAAAACTAAGAAAGAAAGAAAGAAAGATCTCCTCGACCGGGCCTGTTCAATCCGTACCCTGTAAGTTGTGCAAGGTTCAGACAAGGGTGGAGAACTTTGCAGACGTCAGGCTGAAGACCTCCTCAGGAAGCATGGTGAACTGACCACATCTCACCCGAAGACCATCAGTAATGCGTGAAAGCCTCACCTGGGGACTCACCGAGCACATCGCTCCGGGCAATAATGTTTGATATGTATAACCTGAAGACTCATAATTGCGTGAAAGCCTCACCTGCGAACATCACCGAGCACATCCTCCGGGCAATATGTTGATAAGTAATCCTGAAGACTCAGTAATGCGTGCAAGTCTCACCTCGAACATCCCCGAGCACATCGCTCCGGGCAATATGTTGATATGTATAACCTGAGAAGACATCAGTAATGCGGGAAAAGCCTCACCTGGGACATCACCGACACACTGCGCCGGCAATATATGTTTTAGGATATGATTAACCTGAAGACATCAAATATGCGTGAAAGCTCACCTGGGGACATCTCCGAGCACAACGTCTCCGGGCAAAAGTTGTTGATATGTAATAACCTGAAGACCATCAGTAATGCCTGAAAGCCTCACCTGGACTTCAACGTGTACATCTCTCCAGGCAAAATACGTATAAAACTCACCTGACCAGCATACAACAATGTGTCTGGTCTCACCTGAGCAACTACTCTGTGTCCACACTTCAAGTCACTGGTTTTCTGGATGTATGCACCAGAAGACGTTTGTTGTAATAGTTGTTACTTGAGACGTTGTTATTGTACGCAACTATTTCTTGAAGACGCTGTAAATGTGTGGAACATAGAATCATTAGGACAACATTGTTCAGTGCCGCATTTTTTAAAGTGTACAAAACTTGTACAAAGACAATTGGTGAATGTGTATATCTAATAATCTTGCTGATAATTGAGTTAGTTTTATTTAAGAATACCGCCCCAAGTTTTTAGAAATCCTCTCCTTTGTTTCTTAACATTCTGATGAAACCGTGGACACCTTCGAAATTTTTTTGAAGGTTCCCCTGCCGTCCTGGTGATGACAAAGTAAGAAAAAGTGCAACGTCACTCTCCCATACCTACACGCGTTCTGTGATCACTTAACTGATAGATTTTCATGTGGACTTGAAGATTTCTATGTGGGAAAAAGTCATGTCGGGTTTTCTGAGTGTTAGACTATATGGAAGAGATTCAGAGATTTTAACACACTGATATTAGTTGATGTCTTGTAATTGAACATACAGGAAAACACCATCGTTTATCGACTAAAAGGTTGTATAGGGCTGGGCAGATTTCGAAGCAAAATTGAATTGTAGAAGCGGAATGTAGCATCTTCTCATATACTCAAGATTCATTCTTGTCGAGTGACACTGCCACTAGTAAGCGACAGAACTGAAATCTATCCAAGTTAGACAAGTGGATAGAACATGCAGATCATTATATGCCAAACAGTGACTCGATTCTTTTCAGTGTAAAGAAAGTTTGAGGTAACAAGGAAATCAAGTTGTCTTCTTCCGTTAGTACAACCTTACCCAAAGATTTGTTTTAACAAGGAGAGGGTTTATAGACAAAGTCTCAGAATGACTTGTCACGAGTTTTTTACCCTCAGTAAATCAAAGTCAGTGTCAGATCTGCTCAGGGGGTGTTGCAAACCAGTGTCACCACACCTGCGCCAAAGAAAGCGACACTTCTTCCTAGCGCTTCACACATTCCACAACCAAGCCTAGCACCGTGACCAGAACTGCAGACTACTCACATTCAAACATTCCTCTGACCAACTCAGAACAGTGTCACGGTGTATGTCGGTCATTCTTACCTCAGAAAAGGGCTGCTGACATTGTCAAAGCTGACATTGTCAAAAGAGACGTCACAGACACTGCTGCATTTCCCTGACACTTTCCATAGGGGACACGGACCTGTGTGTCAGGCATCAGTGCAGTGTCTTCACACTAGCAGAGGGAGAAGCTCTGAACATAGACCAGAAAAGGAACACGCAGTTCCTCTCGAAGGCATTGTGGGTGTGGCGGGAGAAAGAGTCGGCGGCCACAGTCTGTTCCTGAAGCTGAGGCAGACGTTGGAAGGCAACGTTCACCAGACGACTCCCATCGTTCAGAAGCCGAGTCCCAAGGTACGGGGGGGAGGTTGAACACGGAGGAAGATCTGAGAATGCTGAGTCAAGAGATGGTGGAGCAGGTGGGCCAGAAGGACGTGATGGCGCGGTCAGTGCCGCTGCCGCAACTGGAGGAGGAGCTAGTGCTGGGGCTGCACCACTGCGGCTGGTCACCTCCAGACATCCTCGCCGCCTTCTCCACCCACCCTTCCCTCCCTCCTCCACCATCGCCACTCCATCCTCTCCACCGTCCACCTCCTTCTGGACCTGGGCTTCGCTGCGCGGCAGGTGGTCAGCGTGGTCCAGCACCTCCCTGCCCTCACCAAGACCTCCAAGTCGCAACAGTCAGAGACTGTGGATGCCCGTGAGGGGGGCGGGGTTTGGGGAGGAGAAGCTGTTACAAGCTGCTGTCCAACAATCCTTCCTTGCTGCTCTTGTCAGAGTCTGCTGTGTGGGCGAGAATGTCCGCGCTGAGGCAGCTGTTCAAGTCTGCGGACGTCGTCACCTTTGGCCTGAAGTGCCCGCATCTGCTGACCGACCCTTGGCAAGACATCCAAGCCAAGTTCGACTACATCTTCCACGACATGAGCGTCACTCAGCGACAGATGGTGTACGCCTCGCTCTTCAACCACTCGCTCTCGCACATCAAGAAGCGGCACACTTTCCTCGTCCGGGCCGGCTTTTTCCACATGGCGAAGCGCAAGGGAGGGGAGAGAAGCCCCAACGCCACTCCTGGACGTCAGATTATCGCGACTCGGACAAGGCGTTCTGTAGGTACGGCAAGTTCCAGGTTGTGTGGAGTACCGGTGTTCTGTGGGCTGTTCGACAAGGAGGCAAAAGGCTGGCCTGCGTGATGACTCTGATTCAGATGAGCAACTAGGAGCAA